>BJCM01215794.1:0-10705 GCA_018326385.1 Flaveria bidentis | reverse complement strand
ATAATATAAATAGATATAACATTAAACAATTATAAACCTGTCAAGTTAATATACGTTAAACACTTTATTAATGAAATATTAAACATAATAAACACAATCAACCATTAGCATTTCATTAAGTATCACATCATTACACATGTGTAAGACATATTACATTTAGATCAGGATCTAGGTACATATATGTATCAACATAGGGTAAACTAGGTCCAAGGGGGAGTTTGTAGATACATGATGTTCCTAGTTTATGAGCTTAAATGTAAAAGTCTTTCATGTATTACACATGTGTAATGAAATGGTTGAATGAAATATAATATGTGGTTGATGTTTATTAATATTTAATTATTTCATATTATTATTGTGATAAGTATAATTCATATTTATGAACTTATTATATAGGTTTGAAGTTATTGTACATAGTTCTTAGTCAATAATGATTGAGAAATGTGTTCAACCTAGTCGGGTGAGTATTCATGCTAATGGACCATACTTATGGACCATACACATGAACACATCATGCTTATGGACCAGTCGCACGACTAAACCAGGAGACTGGATCAGTCGTATGATTGAGACATAAGATTGACTCAGTCGTATGACTGAACCTTCAGTCATGCGTATGACTCAGTCGCATGATTCAGTCGCATGACGGAACCATGCTAATGGTTAAGTCGTACGAATGGAAACTACAAACCTATAAATACCACTTAATTTGTGGAAAAACATAACACTTGAGAAACCTAGAGAGAGATTACGAATATTCATAAACCCTAGCCATCCAGAACGTCCAAGATAGCCAATCCAACTTCAAAGTTCGTTCTTGATCGATTCCTACTCGTTCTTAAAGTTTATTTCATTCTTATATCGATCGGGTTAATATTCTCACTGATTGGATCGCCGATCAAATAGGATTCCGCACTATTTGATCTTGTCTCACGCAGAATCTGTTAGTATTCCGTACGTACATGGTCCTGACAAATGCAATGATCCCAAGTCAAATCCGGGAACCCCATAGGCCTTCACACATCCCTCTACACCAAAGCCTACTGGAAAGTCAACAGAGACAACTACAATGGCTCAAGAAGTTGACTGGAGCTTTATGGTACAAGATGTGACCCCTGCTCAAGCATTCATGGCTGGAATATATGACAATAAGGTATATGTTAGGACCGTTTTCGTATGGAGTACTAATGAATTCTGCATGAAACCAGATCAAATAGTGCGGAATCCTATTCTATTGGTGATCCAGTCAGTGAGAACGACAACCTGATCGATCTAACGATGAAACAAACATTAAGAATTGAGTAGAAATCGATGAGGAACGAACTTTGAAGTTGGATAGGTGGCTAAGAGTGCTCTAGACGGCTAGGGTTTGTGAATATTCGAAGTTTTTCGTTTTTCCACGAATTATGTGGTATTTATAGGTTTTCAGTTTCATTCATATGACTGAACCATTAGTATGGTTCAGTCGTGCGACTGACTCATGCAGTTGATTCATACGCACGACTGAAGGTTGAGTCGTGCGACTGAATCAACCTTATGTCTCAGTCATACGACGACTGATCAAGTCTCCTGGTTTAGTCATGCGACTGGTCCATAAGTATGATTCATTCATGCGTATGGTCCATAAGTATGGTCTATTAGCATGAATAACCACCCGATTAAGTTGAACACATTTTTCAATCATTATTGACTTAGAACTATGTCCAACAACCTAAAACCTATATAAGATGTTCATACATATGATTAATACTAAATACAATAATAATATGAAATACTCAAAGACAAATAAACATCAAAATGCATATCATATTTCATTAAGTAGTCACATTACATATGTGTAAGAAATGAAAGACTTTTACATTTAAGAACATAAACTAGGAACATGATGTATCAACAAACTCCCCCTTGGACCTAGTTTATTCTTGGAATTTCTTGTTCTTCTCTTGTTTGGTGACTCTCGTTTGGATCTCAAACGCGAAGCAGAGCCGTATAACATGTTGGAATTGTAGAGCTTGTACAATATCTTGCGTGTCATAGAACAGTGGTCACCTGTATAGAGTGTAAACATCTTCATTACACAAGTTTGTAAGCCACATTGGGACAAATACCCTGATAGTCTTGATCTGACCTTCTTTGTTTAGAACTATGACCGTTTCCCCCGTCCTCTATTCATAATACCACCATTTTAAGTGTGGAGTGAAGTCCCGAGGCATCTCCCATAAAAGAATCTTAGACATTGTGCGTGGGGGAGACCACTTCAACACCACCTTAGGCCTTCCAGATATAGGATCAACTTCAATCTTATGAATAAACTGCTTAGGTTGTTGAGGTCTGAAGTTTACCCATCTGGTGTGGTACTCTTTCTTCAATGATGTCTCAAACCATCCCGACATCTTCCTCGGGTTGGCATAAAAAAGATCTAAACAGGCCAATTTGTTTAGCTCAAAACCAGGAAGAGTCTTTAGATCATGTGGATATCTGAAGTACTCAATCCCCTTCTCTCGTTTAACATCATATACATCCAGATCTTTAAAATAGGCCCTATTGATGATCTTGCCTGACACTTTCTGATGTTTCTTTACTTGGTAAAGTTTGGTGCAGGCATTTAGCTTTGGAGGTGCACGTTAGGCCTTCATTTCTGATTGACAAGCTACCCATTCAGCCTTCTTTAGATCAACATTAGCATTTGTAGCTTGAGCTTTACTTTCATCCTTTGCTTTCTCTTTCTCTATCTCATCCAGCTTGACAAAAGTATCACTGCCCAAGTCGGGGATAATATTGCCCTCAGGGTTAGTGTACTGAGGATATTAGTCAGACGTGACATCCTCGATCTCTATCTCATCCACACCTTCTAGCTCCTCGTCACTCAAGACATCTACTTCCAGAGCATCTTTGACAAGCTCATCTGGATTTAGTCGTAACATATCTGCGAGTTGCTCGTCGATCAGGTCGTGGATGATTTCTCCCTCCTCTAGAGTGTAGCTCACAGACTTTCTCATAATCCCTTGCAAATCAAGAATCATAGTAAGTTGAGTATTGACTTGTTGAAGGGGAATGACATCATAATCCTCAGTCTGTGGAGCTTCATTTTTGCCTTGATAGTGTGACTCGTCAGCTGGAGGTGCGGAGGACGTGGCTCTTTTGGTGCGCCTCTCCTTTTCTACTTGATTTGGGGCTGATGTAGATGCATCACCTTCTTGATCATCCTCCTCATCATCATCATCTCTTTTTCCCTTTCCACTTCCTCCAGCTTCCTCGTCATCATCATCTTCTTCTGATTCATCATCCTTCGAATCATCATTATCATCTCCACCATTATCTCCATTATCCTTTATCTTCAGGGGCTCACCCTTTGTTCCCTTCAACCTCAACAAAAGCTTTTTGCCCTTTTTCTCTAACCCCTCGATCCGCATGACGGATGCCATCACAGGCTCATTTTGAGCCTTCAGGGCATGGTGAGCTCGAACTAAAGCTCTCTCATGAGTAGCATTCTTCTCTGTAAGCTGAGCTATCTGCTTGCCTTGTGCGGTATTGACTGTTATTAGCTGATTCATCTGGTTGGCTCTCAGATCATCTGTTGCTAGCAATTTGAGCATCAGTCTGTTTAGGCTAGCCAACTGTTCCTCTAACCCAACAGTGGGTAGAGTAGATCCCTCTGTAGGTGGGAATTGGGTGGATGTGCCAGCTTGGGAAGTAGTGGGTGTAGTGGTGTATGTGGTGTAGATGGGAGTAGGAATGGATGTGGATTTTCGTGGAACTGATTTGGTTAGGTGTGAATGTATGAGTGGTGATGGTATTGTTAGTGGAAGTAGAGGTGGCAGTGTGGTGAATAGTGGTGGTGGTGTGGGGAACAGTGGTGGTGGTAGTGGGTGTGGTGGTGGCAGTGGCTGTGGTGGTGGCAGTGGTTGTGGTAGTGGAAGAACTGATCAAATTAATCCTCTGCCGCTTACCCTTCTTGCCATAGGGTTGGGCCATCCTCTTCCTCCTTGAACCCTTGGCTATCGGCCCCCCTGAGCTAATCGGTTGGTCGGGTATGTATGTTGGATTTGTGACATCAGTGTCACCACCCTTAGTACTAGCTTGGCATCCACCAACCGCCTTTTTTCCCTTCTTGGTAGCCACAACCCGGCTCCCGACTCTTCTGGTGAGAGGCTCATCATCAGACTCATCCCCTTCATCTATCAAGAAGTCCTAGTGGAAAGCAGGTTGCTTATATCCATCAGGAGCATATGCAGTACTATGTGGAGGTGGTGGAGATATGGTAGACGTGTCGGTGGCCTGTGATTGACTGGGGGCAACATCTCCACAACCTTGATCATCATCATGGTCGTCATCTTTGTCAGTAGGAACTGCTATGGGCTCAACGTCTGAGTCACTGTCATCATGACGCCACTTCTTACGTAAAAGCATCACGTAATCATCATTGGCCAGATGGCCAAAGAGTCTCCTGATCGGGGCTTCACCTGCTTCCCCTGATACAGCTTCATCCTCCCTAGGGTGGTGTCATCCATCACCTCTAATATAACTGCATCATCCTTCTCCTTAGGCATTAGAGGAAGCTTCTCATCTATGATCATTTGCAAGAACCTTGGATACATGCAGAAGCCTTGCTTTCCTTTGGCCTCAATGTTCTCTATCAAGTACGAGAAGAACATACGTGAGAAACTAAACAGGTGGTTCAGTACCAGTGCAACGTATGCATTCTTGATTTGTTCGGACATCTCATCTAATCCTCCACATCTGGAGGTTATACACTTGAGGATCATATGTGCCAGATACTTGAGGATCACCGGCGTACTTGATCCTCAGAAAACATCCACGAATTGTTAGGGGATGCAGCTTGGTTGGATAGGCTCCATCCTCACCCAAATCCAAGACTCTCCTTAGGTCGTCTTCACTGATCTCAATATCTTGTCCGGATATAGAGCTCCGGATACAGTGGGGCTCAACAAACCGGTCAACTGTAGCATTTTCCCAGAAAGCCTGCTGAATCGATCGGTATGGTGTGCATGGGGTAGAAATGACCTTGTAGATCTTCGATCTACGCCAAGAAGGCTATAATCCCATTGAACTCAGAAGCGTTCCGAGAAGCAGCATCTAGATGAGCACATATGTTGTGCTTGGTGCTCATTGTCCATCTCTCAGCCATATTGCTGCAACACAAGAAACATATACATTAGATCTGTTCATAAGAGATAACAATTGAATTTTAGCTGAATTTGATCAACTGGTTCAATCGTGCGATTGAACCATACAACTGAGTTTAGTCGTACGATTAAGCCTGTGACTGAACTTAGTCGTATGCTATGCCATGTGGTTGAGTCAGTCGTGCGACTGAGTCACCGATTGATTCACTCATGCGATTGAATCATGTGTCTGGCTCAATCGTGCGACTGAGGTTCACATGCGTGTCTATTCGCATCTTGCACTGTTCGACACCATAAATTTGAATCTTTGTCAAAACATTACATTACACTTCGTGTTTAGATTCATCAGGTTCGCAGGGACTCGAAATAGTACTCAGTGTCATTTAAATCAACGTTTGTGTCCATTTAAGTGGTCTATTTAAGGGTATGGTCCCGGTTCTTGATTTGAACAATTTCGGTCATTGTGGGTTTGATTAATCCATTCATTTGATCCGATTTCAGTTTCAAAGTACCAGAATATGAATAGGATATCAGTTAGTATCACAACCAGAGAGTAATCATAATAATCAAAACTTCGACAGAGTGTTTGGGTATTAGGCTGTTTTTGTGAGTTTTTGAAGTTACGTAGGGTATACTACCGACTGACCCCCTTTTTATATTGTTTTAAGTTTCAGTCGTGCGACTAGACCCATATGCATGATTCATTCGTGCGACTTGGGTTCAGTCATGCGACTGACTTAGACTCCTTCATCTAGTCGTACGATTGGTTCATTCTTGTGATCCAATCACATAGTTGACCCATACTCATGGTCCAATCGTGTGAGCTCATACTTATGGTTCAAGCGTGCGATTGGCTTATACTTATGATTCAATCGTGCGATTAGCTCATACTTATGATTCAATCGTGCGATTGGCTCATACTTATGATTCAATCATGCGGTTGGCTCATACTTATGAGTTTGACTTCATACATTTCCATACATTTAAAATTTAACTTTTGATATATAACATTATGACCAATGATCATCTCAGACATGACCTTTTTAACAGAAAATCATTTGATCACCTCAGATGTGATCCTTTTAGTTGAGAGTCCATTGGTCACCTTAGACGTGACCTTTTTAATTTGTGATTCACAGAGTTCATCTAGTTATATAGTCCGACATCGACGCACAAAAGATAATGAAAACAGAAAACAACATGAATTAAAGCAAAACAAGGCATATTTTTGTTTTTTTGGTTTGAGGAGGATTAAAACCTTTTAGAAATCATCTAACCGATTTTTCCTCCTGAGCAGAACAACTTCAATTTATTTTTTTCATTTCTGGAAAGATTCATATGGAATCATACAGGTATATCATAATCATTAGGGACCCTTTTATATGTACTTGAATACTAGATTCTTATTTGTTTGAGAGTCAATAGCACTTTCAGATCATATTAGAGCTGTAAGATGCACACAATAAATTTGACTGTCGAGCGTTGCAGCCACGATGATTGTCAGTATATTTGTCCACTTAAATCCATACATAGATTTTTGACTCACATTGGTGATGATTTAGGTTTTATTATTTCAACAAGCATTTGTGGATCCCACACTTATATGATAATCAACATTCCTTAGGAGATTTTTGAGCGGTCTACAGGTATTTGAAAAGAAGAAACTATTTTAAGAGCTTTCAAAGAGATGCCAAGCCTCAAGTCAGTGCCATCGCACAACAGAGAGGTGCAAACAACAATGAGTTCTAGAATATTTAGGTTATGCTTATCCTCAGGTCAGTGCCATCGCATAGCAGAGTGGCACACAACCTATCTTCTTGTTAGAGCACTTTTTTCTTTTGCACAAAACACACCAACAACATTAGTCATTAGCTTGATTACCCTAAACAGTTTTTCCATGTGCTTTGCTCATTTTTATGGTCATCCGCACACATTTGTGGCGTTTATTTTGCTCGTCACCCCTTATTGGAAATGCGTTGATTGTGTTAACTAGGTATTAGATGAAAACCCACAGCAAGCTGAACAAATTAATTTTAATTTGATTCACCAATGAAGTCTACTCGTCTATTGTGTTGAATCTACCGACACATCATATAATAAACTAGCAACCCCTAGGCCTACTTTCTCTATGTTACCTCAGTAACAGACTAGTGTATTATCATTTTTCCTTTATTTTGCTTAGACTTCTCAGACTTGTAATTTGAATATAGCATTTTGATCATTTAAATCATTTTGATGTCCCAAACAAGTAGTTCCCTGTGTACTATTATTTTCCATAATTTTTGAATCAATATCACAGATTTGATTTCTTTGCTTTCAGCTTATCTGCCCGCCCCCGTTTTTTTAAGTAATTAAATACTGAAACTAAACTATTTCCCCCCCTAATATTCTAAAACGAAAATGTTTTTTTGTTTTTTGGATTTTGAAAGACAGGAAAATAAAATTAAACAATAAGAAAAATTTGTCGGGCTAAGAACTCAATTCTTCTGGAATCACAACACTTTTCTTTTTCACGCCATTGACCTCCAAAAGATATAAAAGCCGAGGTTTGTCAAAAGCTTTTGTGTAGAGGTTGGCGCATTGAAAATCTATATTAATTTTAACAACATCGATTAATTTCTTTTCAACACAGTCAAGTATAAAGTGATATTTAATATCGATGTGTTTAGTTTGTGGGTGTTGGACTGGATTTTTAGTGACAGCTATTGCAGCAGAATTATCAACAAAGATAGGGGTGTTAGAAAATTTCAAACCATAGTCTCGCATTTGCTATTGAATCCAAATGATTTGTGAACAGCAACTTGCAGCAACAACATATTCAGCTTCACATGTTGACAGAGAAACAAATGTCTACTTCTTACAACTGCCAGGTGACTAAGCGTCTTCAAAAGAAGTGACATCCCGTTGATGTTGACTTGTAATTCATCTTGCAACCACCATAGTCCGAGTCACTATACGCTGTAAGCTCAAAGTCATCATCATGAGGATACCACAACCCGAGTGTTGGAGTACCCTTCAGATAACAAAAGATCCTTTTTACCCCAATTAGATGATTCACTTTTGGTTTAGCCTGATATCTGGAATAAAGACATGTGGCATACATAATATCAGGACGAGAGGCTGTGAGGTACATCAAAGATCCGATCATTCCTCGGTACATAGTGGCATCTACCAGATCACCATTTTCTTCGGGTGCCACATCGTGGTTCGTGGCAAGTGGAGTCCCAGCAACCGTTGCATTTTCCATGTCGAACCGACTAAGGATATCTCCTACATATTTGGAATGATGTAGGAAGATTCCATTTGGTGCCTGATCCTCCTATAACCCAAGAAAGAACTTCATCTCTCCCATGGCACTCACCTTAAACTTAATTTCATCACGAATTCAAATTCTTTACACAATGCTTCATTTTTGGAACCGAAGATTATGTCATCCACATAAATCTGTAACAGTAGTAAATCACCATCTTTCTCTTTGATGAACAACGTGCAGTCAATAACCCCTCTGCGAAAACCATGTTTCAACAGATGAGTAGAGAGTTTCTCATACCAGGCTCGGGGACTTGATGAAGCCCGTAAAGAGCCTTGCCCAGTTTATAAACTCTATCCCGATGATAAGGATCCTCAAATCCTTCGGGTTGAATGACGTACACTGTTTCACGGATTTCACCATGAAGGAATACACGTTTCACATATAATTGATAAACTTTGATCTTCATGTAGGATGCATAGGCTAAGAAAATACAAATTGCTTCCATCCTTGCCACAGGTGCAAACACTTCATTGTAGTCAACGCCTTTGACTTGTCTAAAACCTTGAATGACAAGCTGAGCCTTGTTTTTGATTATAACCCCTTGGTCATCTTTCATACACCTAAGAACCCATTTAGTGCCAATCACTTTTGCATCTTTTCGTCTGTCCAAAAGAGTCCAGACTCCTAACTTCTTGAACTAAAGGTGTTCTTCTTGCATAGCACTAACCCATGCCTCATCGTTTAAAGCTTCACTTACATATTTTGGCTCAAATTGAGACACAAAACATCGATAAGCACCATCGTGTAGATATCATTTTTCCATGATTGCGGCATAATCAGCTGAGTATAGCTGATTTCGTGTCTGAACTCCCGATAGAATATCCCCAATGATGTTGTCCAGGGGATGATGCACATTAACTCGAGTTCCGGGAGTGGTGGGAACAACTACTTCATTATCTATATTTTGAATCCCAGGTTCAGTTTTTGTGGCTGTTGGAGTATGGAGTTTAGAAGTTCCAGTGGCATCAAGATCAGATGCTTGTGTACTTTCTGTAGTGGGAACCTGTTCCTCCTGGTCCACATTTGCAGTCTCAACTGCTTCATCATCAGATGAAGACTCACTTACCTCAAGCTCTCCCCTGAAGGGCTAGAAGTATCGTCTAATGGAACGGATGATGTCGAGTCTAGTGTTGGAGTATTTAGAACATTGTACATCATTTGAGCAGATAACTCATCATCAGGACTTGAAAAATCCATCATAGCCAAAGAAGAAGGAAGTAGATTGAAGGACTTGAAAAATCCATCATAGTCAAAGAAGAATAAAGGTCATTTGCTAGAAAGGGGAGTGGTGTATCTTTGGACATCAACATTGCACCACACTTCTACCTAACCCGTTAAGTTGTTATAAACTCTCTTGTCTAGTATACTATAACCGAGAAAGATACCTTCTTTTGCCTTCTCACTAAACTTCCCAGTCTGAATTTTCTTTAATACCATGCACGGTGCTCCAAATGGTTCTAGATACTCCAAGTTGGATTTACGACGCTGGAGCAATTCATAACACGTTTTCTATGACGTTTGACCACTAAGACTTGATTGACAGTGCAACATGCATTAGCCATTGTCTCGTTCCAGAAATGAATAGGCAGTTTAGAGTTGGCTAACATTGTCCTAGCTGTCTCTATCAAGCTCCGATTATTTCTTTTAGAAACCCCATTCATCTGTGGAGTGTAGGCAGAAGTAAATTGATGAACAATTACTTTCTCTCAACAGAATGCCCCCATCCACTGATTCTTGAACTCTGTTTCGTTGTCTGATCAAATCTTTCTTACCTTCATCTTGTAAAGTGATTCCAATGTAGTGACTAGATGCTTGAATGATTCAAATGACTCTGACTTGGCTTTCAAAAACATCACCCAAGAGAATCTTGAGTAATCAACAGTTACTACAAAGCAGTACCAATCTCCAGCAATGTTTTTTGTGTTGACTAGGCCAAATAGATCCATGTGTAGAAGCTTGAGAGGAATGTTGATAGAGTCAACTTTCTTTGCTTTGTGAGACTTCTTGGTCTGTTTCCCTTTCTTATATGCTACACCGAAATCTGGGAGCTGGAAATTGTAAGGATCTAAGATCTAGTTTGATCAATTAGGTTATGATTTGCAGCGGAATAGTACTAGAATTAGACGAAATTTAAGCAAGAATAAGATGAATATTCAATCAAGCAGTGACGGTTATAGAGAGAGAAAGTTTTCTGCAAAAGATAATATTTTCATTCATTCATAAGCTTCGGCTTGTACAAATTAGG
>BJCM01215793.1:12348-29923 GCA_018326385.1 Flaveria bidentis | reverse complement strand
GACTTTGTCTTCAGACTTTGTCTTCAGCTTTTGTCTTCAGACTTTGTCTTCAGACTTTGTCTTCAGCTTTTGTCTTCAGACTTTGTCTTCAGACTTTTCTTCAGCTTTTGTCTTCAGACTTTGTCTTTAGACTTTGTCTTCAGACTTTGTCTTCAGACTTTGTCTTCAGCTTTTGTCTTCAGACTTTGTCTTCAGACTTTGTCTTCAGACTTTGTCTTCAGACTTTGTCTTCAGACTTTGTCTTTAGACTTTGTCTTCAGCTGATGTAGACTTCTTCAGTTGTTATGATGTCTGTGGGACTTAAAGGTTTTTCTGTTCTGCCTCATTGGTTCTTTTGGTCCAACATTAGGCGTGTTTGATGTAGTCCTAGGAATGGATTGGTTGGGGGACTAGAGGCGAATATCATATGTCGCAAGAAGATGATTAATCTGACAACACCTGACAGAAGTCTAGTGACAATCTATGGTGATCGAGTTACGATGATTCTGAATGTGAATTCGATGGCGGTGGTGGGAAAGTGCATGAGGCGTAGATGTAGTGCCTATTTGGCCTACGTAAAGGATGTGGATATGTCAACACCACAACTGACAGATGTATCGGTTGTGTGTGATTTCCCAGATGTGTTTCTTGATGATTTACCAGGTGTGCCACCGGACCGTGAGATCAAGTTCTAGATTGACTTGATACCAGGTGCTCAACCTGTTGCTAAGGCACTGTATCGGTTGGTTCCAACTGAGATGAAGGAACTGATGGACCAATTGCAGGAGTTGCTTGATAAGGAGTTCATTAGACCAAGTATCTCTCCATGGGGTGCCTTGGTCTTGTTCGTGAAGAAAGATGGTAGTATGAGGATGTAAATGACTACTGTGAGTTGAATAAATTGACCGAGAAGAATCGGTATCCATTACCGAGAATTGATGATTTGTTTGATCAGCTTCAAGGTGCCAATTGGTTCTCAAGGATAGACCTTCGATCTAGTTACCATCAATTGAAGGTGAAGGAGCAAGATATTCCTAAACAACTTTCCATACGTGTTATGGACACTACGAGTTCCTCGTTATGTCTTTTGGTTTGACCAACGTGCCAGCTGCTTTTATGGACTTGATGAATCGAGTGTGTCGACTGATGTTGGATAAATCAATGATTGTATTTATTGATGATATCTTGATTTATTCGAAGAGTGAAGAGGAGCATGCCGATCATATTCGAGAGGTGTTGGAGATGTTGAGAAAGGAGAAATTATATGCCAAGTACTCCAAGTGCGCGTTTTGGTTACGCAAAGTTCAGTTCTTGGGTTACGTGGTGAATCCTGAAGGGATTATGATAGACCCGGCAAAAGTGGAAGCGGTGATGCAATGGAAGTCTCCAAAAACGCCATCTGAGATCCATAGTTTCTTGGGGTTGGCGGGATATTATAGGAGATTCATTCAAGACTTATCCAAAATAGCTTATCCATTGACTAAGCTGACCTGTAAGGATGAAAAGTTTATATGGTGTCAGGAGCAAGAGAAGGCTTTCGAAGAGCTAAAGGCAAGGTTGACTCAAGCTCCTGTCTTATCATTACTTGAAGGAAGCGAAGATTTGGTGGTCTATTCAGATGCTTCTTACTCGGGGTTGGGTGGCATGTTGATGCAGTGAGGAAAGGTCATAACATACACGTCCTGACAATTAAACGTTCATGAGGTCAATTATCCTACTCATGACTTGGAGTTAGCAGTTATGGTCTTTGCATTAAAGATTTGGAGGCACCACCTATACAGAACAATGTGCACAATCTTCATAGACCACAAGAGCTTGAAGTACTTCTTTGAGCAGAAGGATTTGAACATTAGGCAGAGAAGATGGTTGGAGCTCATAAAGGATTATGATTGTGAGATCCATTACCATCTGGGCAAGACCAACGTAATGGCGAATGCCTTTAGCCAAAAGGAGAGGCCTGAGCCAATTCGGGTGAAGGCTTACCAGTTAGTGATGACCTTGGACGTGATGAAACATGTCAAGGAGTTTAAACACGAAGCATTGAAAGAAGATCGTCTTAACTCTCAACAGATGAGAGGTATGGTCTCGGAGTTGGGTGAAAACACTCATGGTGTTAGAACCCGATTCGGACGGATGTGGATTCCTCTTTATGGAGACCTACATGGGAAAATAATGGATGAAGCTCATAAGACTCGATACTTCATTCATCCTAGTGCCAGAAAGATGTATCAAGATATGAAGAAAGATTATTGGTGGTCGGGTTTGAAGCGTGATGTGGCGGAGTATGTGAGTAGGTGCCTTACTTGCTTGCAAGTGATGGCCGAACATCAGAATCCATACGGGAAGATCCAACCTCTAGATATACCAGAGTGGAAGTGGGAGCATATCACCATGGACTTTATCACGAAGTTACTACGCACCGCGAAATGGTATGACGCTATATGGGTGATAGTGGAATGTTTGACGAAGAGTGCTCACTTCCTATCAATCCACGAGACATACTCATCTGAGAGGTTGGCGGATCCATTCATTAAGAAGATTGTAACTCATCATGGTGTACCAGTGTCTATTGTGTTTGATCGTGACACTCGGTTTACATCTAAGTTTTGGGACTTTTCATGATGCGATGGGGACGAAGTTACATATTAGCACGGTTATCATCCTCAAATGGATGGCCAGTCAGAGAGAACCATTCAGTTACTAGAAGTTATGCTTCGGGCATGTGTCATTGACTTTGGAGGAAGCTGGGATGACCACTTACTGTTAGTTGAGTTCTCATATAACAATAGTTATCATGCCAGCATTGGTATGCCTTATTATGAGATGTTATATGGTAGGAAAAGAAAAAGAAGTCCAAGGCATCCACCTCTACACCTCAGGATGAGTCAGAACATCCTAAGGGTCAACAAGAAAAGGCTGTTCAACTAACTCCACTACAAGTAGAGCCTCTTGCTGCTGAGTGAGCCATCATGTCCTAGGTTTACTCTCCAAACCTAGACAAATGGTATATCACAAGAGATCAAGAAGGTCAAGATATATACTTCTGGAAAAATATGCTTGACCTTCCTTTGCATAATCTTTTGGACATGAGGAGGTATTTTGAGAGTCTGAAGAATCCAAACCAATTGACGAAGAAATGAATGTTTTTTATTCTGATGAAGACTGCAAACAAATAATGGTCAAGACTTAGAGTCATCCTAAAGTTTTAGTAGCACTTATCTGTGAGGAGTTTGTAAGAATTATCTTAGAGGCCGTTGCAAACCAAAGTTTTCTTAACATGCATACTAAAGTAAAAGGAAGTTACTTTGAAAATTTTGACTATGCACAAAGCAGTTCACTAAGTGTATCATCCTCGAAGACCAATCTCTTTGTTCTTGTGTGTTGTTTACTTTTGTTCTTTATTTCATTTGCCGGATTTTCTATTTGATCTGCTAAGTGTTATACTCTCCACCTTGTGAAACTATTGCATTAACCTTCACTAGTCCCAAAAAATGTTCTTTGTAAATTATCATTAAAATTTTTGCAACTTCATAAGCTTATTTAGACCCATTCATGTTGATCAACCAAAATCTGATTAGGTTTTCAAAGTCAAATCGGTTTAAGCAAACAAGTTGTTCTCTCTTATATGCTACTAGTCCAATTGTTATTATAGACATATAATATATGCATCTTTTTCACCACCATAATCATATTTTATGATTACGTGTGTAACACCAGGTTATTTTTAAAGTTATGAAAGAAAGAATAAAAGTGTAAAAAAAGAAAAAAAAGGCTATAAAACCCAAGTTGAGGGGTTAAATGTGTCAAAAAGGACAAAACTTTGCAAAAGTTGGTGAATAAAGAAACATGGCCGCCCATGTTGCTTACTTACATCACTAAATCGGATTTTTAGAGAGAGAAAGTGAAGAAGAGCAGAAACTCTCGGTTTTTGAAGAACAAGAAGAAGAATTCGAATTCAAGGTAAGAATTCTTGGATTTGTGATGTTCTTAACTGGCCTTAGCCTCAGTTGCATGCTTATTTGTGCATTGTGTGTTCGGTTGTGTGTGTTTGGTGGGTTTTAGGTATTGAACTTATAGCAAACGGGTTTTGAAGGAAGTCATACCCAGAGGCTGCTAAGGTGAGTTCAAGAACCCCCTTTTTACTTGTATTAAACTGATTTGGGGACGGAAATACATGTATGAAACTTTTTATAAAAATAGGTTTTTACCCGAATGTATATGTGTATGTGTTGCGGGTGGGGTTTGTTTTGGGTGTGTTTATGGTTATGATGTTGTTATGAATGTGTTTCTATGGCTTAGAATGTAAGATTTAAGCTTAGAAAATGTTAATGATGATTGGGGACTGAATTTAGTTGTTTAAGTGTGACTTAGACTACCCATACGCCTAAATAGTAGCCCATGCGCCCAATAGTATAAACTAAGTGTTCCCATGCACCCAAAGTTCATGCGCTCAAATAGTGTCCGTATGCCTGGAAAAGGCTGAAATTAAGTAAGTGTCCAGATGCCCAGGAAGCCAATGCACCTAGGCACTTATGCACCTGCATAGTGCCCATGCGCCTAGAATTTGCCCAGAATGACTAAGTGTTGCCCATATACCCCAGTAGTGCCCATGCGCCCAAAAGTTCCCCATGTGCCTAAGTGTTCCCCATGCGCCTGAAAGGCCATGCGCCTGCATAGTGCCCATGCGCCTTAGACTTAGATTTATTTTCTGAATTTTAATGAAATAGTGAAATGTAGACTTTGACTTGTGATGTTCCTGGGGGTGAAGTAAGTTGACTTTTGATGATGTATGGGGTATGTTATGGCATGAATGATGATTGTTATGTCATGAATGATGGTGCCTTGTATGGTGATGTTTTGTATGGTTATGTTTATGTTCCTTGTTATGTATGTTTATTTTTTGTGGCTTTACGTTGAATGATTATGAATGAAATGAAAGTATTATGTAACGTAAAGTGGAAGATAAGAAAAGAGGAATGTAATGAAAGAATGCATGTATTAATGAATGAATGAAAGTAAGAAAGTCTTGCAAGCAAAGTATGGAGGTTCACACCCAATAAAGGGTGTTAGCTCAACTGTGTGCGGGTTAGCTACCCTAGAAGGATGCACACTAGGGTCTAATCCTTGTGATTGACCATATGTATGAGATCCTTGCCGCTTGCCCTAGGTACTGGAGTTAGCTTCGTGCATAATTTTCGAGGTCTATGAAAGACCTCGGGCCTAGTAACCAACATTGTGCACAATGTTAGGGGTATAGCATATGGCATTGGTTCGGAATGAAAGAGAAAAGATAGTGATGAGTGTACTTTCCCTAGGTACTGGAGTCAGCTTCGTGCATAATTTTCGAGGACTATGAAAGAGCTCAGGCCCAGTAACCAGCTTTGTGCATAATGTTCGGGGTACAATACATGTCATCAGAAAGAAACGAACGTACGAAAGATAAGTAAGGAATTTATGAATGAAAATGAATGATAATGATCTATGATGAATGAACGAAAGTTAACGAACGAATGATGAAGATAATAATGATATTATCTATGTGTACGTATGATGTGTGATCATGTACAAAAGTATAGAACAGTTTTGAAAGAAAGTAAAGTATGTTTTATTTTAAAACTAGAACTCACTCAGCAACGCTAACTTTTATGTGTTTCTAGTTAGCAGGTAAAATTGCTGAAGATGGCACGGGGCGGCTATTTGGCTCATTTTGGATGGCATCCATTTTGTATAATGTTTTTGTGATGTATTGTAACAAGTTATTTTGTAATCTTTCAACGTTGTATTATTTTGCAAAAGCAAAATCGTTGTTTAAATGTTTCCGCTGCAATGTTTTATTAAAGTTAATGTAAATGTATGTTTGATGTGTAATGATTGACCAGCTGTGAGCGTCCCGGGAACGGGGCCTTAAAAGTTGGTATCAGAGCCAAAGTTTAAGTGAAATGGGTAAATTTACAAAAGAAACCTAAACTTAAACTGAAAATAGGACGAAAGGAATAGTTGCCTGACATCAGGACTTTTCTATAATATTAACCAATATTATGTGTGCATGTTATATGATTTGATCCGTGTGCTTTTAGTAGATTTAGATACTGATGTAGTCAGGATAGGAAATGCTTGGGGTATGAAAAGTAAAGTAAGTGGCTAATCACAACTGGCCACTATAATTAGGGACTTACTATACTTGACCTGAACTGAGTTGTTCCCTTGAATGACCGTGTTAGTGTTTGAATCTTATAGTGTGTGTTTAGAGGATGGTTGGTGGTAGGTCGTCAAAGGCTTCACGTGGTGGAGGTGTTATGGATTTGGTGCTGAACCATAGGTCACAAGAGGAAGGCCTAGAGCCAAAGAGGTGGTTCATGAAGAACCCGAGACCCCTCATCTGGAGGCTGGGGAAAAGAGTGCTAACTTGAGAGCCTCGGTGAAAAAGGCTGTTGTGGAGGAAGTGCATCAGGTCATGCAGACGATCTTACCGTCTGTGGTGACCGAAGTGATAAAGGTTGTGCGGGAAGGAGAAAGAAAGGAGAGGAACGGGTCCTCGGGAGGACGGAAGCGATCGAAGACTGAGACGTTTTTCTCCGAGGATAAGGAGGAGGAAGAAGAGCCTGCGCTGGAGGTGGCACGAGGCTGCAACTACGGGGCATTTCAAAGATGCAAGCCCCCTACCTTTGATGGTAATGGCATTGCTGCTGCTGCTCGTTGGTGGGTGACAGAAATGGAGGTTGTGCTAGATATCAGTGAGTGCCAAGAGGACCAGAAGGTGAAGTTTGCTTCCCACTCGTTTGTGGACTCGGCTTTGTACTGATGGGACAATATCATCCAAGCCGAGGGTAGTTGGGCAATTGGAAGGATGAAGTGGGCGGAGCTGAAGAAATTGGTGATTGAGGAGTTCTATCCTCATAGAGAGATGGATAAGGTGGAGAGGGAGTTCCTGTAACTAGAGGTGAGGACCATGACACATCAGTAATACACCATGAAGTTCAATGAGATGGCACGGCTGGTGCAGGATCAAGTGACGCCTTTGTCATGAAAGTTCAAGAGATACATCCAAGGGCTACCGATGGATATCCGTAGGCACATGATCGCTGCCCGGTCGAGCACGTTTAGGTCGGCGTTTGACTTGGCGGGTAGGTTGTATGATGAACGGACTGTGGCGGTGGCTGAAGTCAGCAAGAAGAGTGGTGGTTACCAGAATTGGAATGGAAAGCGAGTTGGACGTGGCGAGGCCACCCCAAGCAAAAAAGTGCATGGGTGGATGACCGACGTGTGGTCACATCTAGTGCGGGGGTGAAAAGGTGTGGCAAGTGTGGAAAGGAGCACACCAGGAGTGTAGATGGGGACTGAATGTGTGCTTCAAGTGTGGGAAGCCTAGCCATATGGCGAGAGAATGCAAGGCGAGGAGGTGTTTCAACTGTGGCGGGGAGGGCCACACGAGCAGGGACTGCAAGAAGCCGAGGGCTGAAGGTTCGGGAGTGAAGAAGGCTGGTGGAGAAGGGCAGAGGCCGAGCACTAGAGCATTCACAATGACTCAGGAAGAGGCTAGGACGAACCCCGATGTTGTGTCAAGTATGTTTCTAGTAAACCAAACTCTAGCTTCTGTGTTATTTGATTCTTTGCTAGTAAAAGTTTTATTTCTACTACTTTTTGTGCTAAACTAACTGTTAGTAGTAGGAGTATAGATACGCCCTTTGATGTAGAAAATGCCATAGGTAAGTCTACCAGGTATTCTGAGATGATAGAAGGTTGTGACATAGAATTAGAAGGTCACAAGTTTCCTGTTAGACCATTTGTAATGACCTTAAGCGGGTTCGATGTAGTCCTAGGAATGGATTGGTTGGTGGACTATGAGACGAACATTGTGTGCCGCAAGAAGATGATTTGATTGACAGCGCCTGATGGGAGTTTGGTGACATTTATGGTGATCGAGTCATGGCGATCCCGAAAGTTATTTCGATTGCGGTGGGGGAAAGTGCATGAGGCGTGGATGTAGTGCCTACTTGGCCTATGTAAAGGATGTGGATACGGCAACACCATAACTGTCTGATGTACCAGTTGTGTGTGAATTTCCAGATGTGTTTCCCGAAGACTTACCAGGAGTGCCATCTGACCGTGAGATCGAGTTCCAGATTGACTTGATACTAGGTACCCAACCAGTAGTGAAGGCACCATATCGGTTGGCTCCGACCAAGATGAAGGAACAGATGGAGCAACTACATGAGATGCTTGATAAGGGGTTCACTAGACTGAGTGTCTCTCCTTGGGGTGCTCCGTTCTTATTTGTGAAGAAGAAAGACGATAGCATGAGGATGTGTATAGACTACCATGAGCTGAATAAGCTGACAGTGAAGAATCTGTACCCCTCACCGAGAATTGATGATCTATTTGATCAACTCCAGGGTGCCAATTGGTTCTCGAGGATAGACCTTCGATCTGGTTACCATCAGTTGAAGGTGAAGGAGCAGGATATTCCTAAAATAACTTTTCGCACGCGTTATGGACATTACGAGTTTCTTGTTATGTCTTTTGGTTTAACCAACGCGCCAGCTGCTTTTATGGACTTGATGAATCGAGTGTGTCGGCTAATGTTGGATACGTAAATGATTGTGTTCATTGATGATATCCTGATTTATTCGAAGAGCGAGAAAGAGCATGCCGGTCATATTCGGGAGGTTTTGGAGACTTTGAGAAGGGAGAAGTTATACGCTAAGTTCTCCAAGTGCGCATTCTGGTTGCGTGAGTTTCAGTTCTTGGGTCATGGAGTGAATCCCGAAGGGATTATAGTGGACCCGGTAAAGGTGGAGGCGGTGATACAATGGAAGTCACCAAAGACGCCATCCGAGATTCGTAGTTTCTTGGGTTTGGCGGGCTATTATAGGAGATTCATCCAAGAATTCTCCAAGATAGCTTCCCCACTAACCAAGTTGACCCACAAGGATGTGAAGTTTCTATGGGGTCAAGATCAAGAGAAGGCGTTTGAGGAGCTAAAGGAGAGGTTGACTCAAGCTCTAGTATTGTCATTACCCGAAGGGAGCGATGATTTGGTCATTTATTCAGATGCTTCCTACTCAGGTTTGGGATGTGTGTTGATGCAAAGAGGAAAGGTTATAGCCTATGCATCCCGACAGCTGAAGGTTCATGAGTTTAATTATCCTATTCAGGACTTGGAGCTAGCAGTTGTGGTCTTTATGTTAATCATTTGGAGGCACTACCTATACGGGATGAAGTGCACCATATTCACTTACCACAAGATCTTGAAGTACTTCTTCGAGCAGAAAGATGCTATATGGATGGTCAGTCGGAGAGGACGATTCAGATGCTGGAAGATTTGCTTTGGGCATGCGACATTGATTTTGGAGGAAGTTGGGATGACCGCTTACCGTTAGCTGAGTTCTCATATAACAATAGTTAAGCCAGCATTGGTATGCCCCCTTATAAGATGCTATACGGTAAAAGATGTAGAGCACCTGTCTGTTGGGGTGATATTGGTTAGCAAGAGCTGGGAAGTATAGAGGTGATCGAGGCTACGACTGAGAAGTTTGAAAAGATCAAAGCCTATATGAAGGTAGCCAATGATAGGCAGAAGTCGTATGCCGATAAAAGGTGTAGACCGATTGAGTTCCAGGTGGGTGATAGAGTTATGTTGAAAGTCTCACCTTGGAAAGGTATCACTCGGTTCAGAAAGCGGGGCAAGTTGAGCCCAAGGTATATAGGGCCTTTCCGAATTATTGCTCGAGTAGGAGAGATGGCCTATAGATTGGAGCTACCAAATGAGTTAAGTGGAATTCACTTGACATTTCATGTATCTCATCTGAGAAAGTGTTTAGCAAACGAAGATATGCTTGTATCACTGGAAGATATCGAGGTGGATGAACGGCTTAATTATGTGGAGAAACCAGTGGAGATCATTGATCGTAAGGAGAAGAGGTTAAAGAATAAAATAGTTCCTCTTATGTCTGTATAGTGGAAGCACAGGAAAGGATCTGAGTCCACGTGGGAGACTGAAGAGGAGATGAGGCATCATTACCCATAATTGTTTGAGGAATAACAGGTTTCGGGGACAAAACCTATGTAAGGGGGTGGACTTGTAACACCCAGTTATTTTTAAAGTTACGAAAGAAAGAATAAAACTGAAGAAAAAGAAAGAAATGCTATAAAACCCAAGTTGAGGGGTTAAATGTGTCAAAAAAGACAAAACTTTGAAAAAGTTGGTGAATAAAGCAACATGGCTGCCCATGTTGCTTACTTACATTACTTAATCGGATTTTTAGAGAGAGAAAGTGAAGAAGAGCATAATTCTCAGGTTTTTGAAGAACAAGAAGAAGAATTCGAATTCAAGGTAAGAATTCTTGGATTTGTGATGTACTTAAATAGCCTTAGCCTCAGTTGCATGCTTATTTGTGTATGGTGTGTTCGGTTGTGTGTGTTTGGTGGGTTTTAGGTGTTGAACTTGTAGTAAATGGGATTTGAAGGAAGTCACACCAGAGGCTGCTAAGGTGAGTTCTAAAACCCCCTTCTTACTTGTTTTAAACTAATTTGGGGCTGGAAATACATGTATGAAACTTTTTATAAAAATGGGTTTTACCCGAATGTATATGTGTATTTGTTACGGGTGGGGTCTGTTTTGGGTGTGTTTATGGTTATGATGTTGTTATAAATGTGTTTCTATGGCTTAGAATGTAAGATTTAAGCTTAGAACATGTTAATGATGATTGGGGACTGAATTTAGTTGTTTAAGTATGACTTAGACTGCCCATGCGCCTAAATAGTGGCCCATGCGCCCAACGGTATAAACTGTCTAAGTGTTCCCATGCACCGAAATAGTGTCCATGCGCTTGGAAAAGGCTGAAATTGACTAAGTGTCCAGACGCCCAGGAAGCCCATGCGCCAAGGCACTCATGCGTCTGCACAATGCCCATGCGCTTAGATTGACTAAGTGTTGCCCATGCGCCCCAATAGTGCCCATGCGCCTAGAAGTTCCCCATGCGCCTAAGTGTTCCCTATGCGCCTGTAAGGCTATGCACCTGCATAGTGCCCATGCGCCTAAGACTTAGATTTATATTCTGATTTTTGGGGAAAAAGTGAAATGTAAGCTTTCACTTGGGATGTTCTCGGGGGTGAAGTAAGTTGACTTTTGATGATGTATGGGGTATGTTATGGCATGAATGGTGATTGTTATGTCTTGAATGATGGTTCCTTGTATGGTGATGTTTGTATGGTTAGGTTTATGTTCCTTGTTATGTATGTTTATTTTTCGTGGCTTTACGTTGAATGATTATGAAAGAAATGAAAAGTATTATGTAACGTAAAGTGGAAGATAATGAAAAGAGGAACGTAATGAAAGAATGCATGCATTAATGAATGAATGAAAGTAAGAAAGTCTTGCAAGCAAAGTATGGAGGTTCACACCCAATAAAGGATGTTAGCTCAACTGTGTGTGGGTAAGATACCCTGGAAGGATGCACACTAGGGTCTAATCCTTGTGATTGACCATATGTATAAGATCCTTGCTGCTTGCCCTAGGTACTGGAGTCAGCTTCGTGCATAATTTTCGAGGTCTATGAAAGACCTCGGGTCCAGTAACCAGCATTGTGCACAATATTCGGGGTATAGCATATGGCATCGGTTCGGAATGAAAGAGAAAAGATAGTGATGAGTGTACTTGCCCTAGGTACTGGAGTCAGCTTCGTGCATAATGTTCAAGGACTATGAAAGAGCTCAGGCCCAGTAACCAGCTTTGTGCATAATGTTCGGGGTACAATACATGTCATCGGAAAGTAACGAACGTACGAAAGATAAGTAAGGAAGTTATGAATGAAAATGAATGATAATGATCTACGATGAATGAACGAAAGTTAACGAACGAATGATGAAGATAATAATGATATTATCTATGTGTACGTATGATGTGTGATCATTTACGAAAATATAGAACAGTTTTGAAAGAAAGTAAAGTATGTTTTATTTTAAAACTAGAACTCACTTAGCAATACTGACTTTTATGAGTTTACAGTTGGCAGGTAATAGTTGCTGAGGATGGCATGGGGCGGCTACTTTGCTCATTTTGGATGGCATCCATTTTGTATAATGTTTTTGTGATGTAATGCAACAAGTTATTTTGTAATCTTTCAACGCTACATTATTTTGCAGAAGCAATTATAATGAAATGAAATTGTTGTTTAAATGTTTCCGTTGAAATGTTTTATTAAAGTTAATGTAAATGTATGTTTTATGTGTAATGATTGACCAGTTGTGAGCGTCCCGAGAACGGGACCTTACAACCGGTCATATGGAGCTCTGGGAGACTCAATCCATTCATCTCTGGATATAAGGTGTACAATAGATGATAGTTATTTTAGTAGTAACAAGGATGGTTCATTCCTTACCCTAAAGGTCCTCAATTTCATGACTATTTGCTCAATGAAATAAAAACTTATATCTAGAGTCTTATTTATAGTATCATAGTAGCTAGAGAAATCAATTTCCCTTTTTACTATGTACTGAATCATATCCGTTTTGAATCCATTACATGTTACTCTTGTGCCCTTCATCATCTGTTTTTCAATAGTAGGGTTAATAATCGTTATCTTTTTCTTCTTACCCATTATATACTTGGCTACAATCTCAATCTCTTTTATGGTTGATCCTAATTTTTTTGACCAAAGTTGAAATAGGAATGATGCTTGGTTATGATTTTTTTCTTTCATGTTACCTTAGCATTCCATTTTAAACAGACTCTTTCAAATGAGGGTAGTTACTTACCTTTACTGTTATCACTCTAACATGGCGGTCAAGGGTGGATAAACTGTAACACCCGGGGATTTAAAAAGAAGGAAATAAAAGAAATAAAAGCAATAAACCCAAGTTGAGGGGTTGAAAGTGTACAGGACAAAATTTAAATAATATTTGGTACAAAAGGAGCATGGCCGCCCATACTCCTGTAGCATCAACCTTTTTGCAATTAGTTTAGAGAGAGAGTAGAGAGAACTCTTAAGTTTTGAAGAAGGAAGAAGAAGGATTTGGTTTTGAGATTAATTTTTAGTGTTTTTAAGTGTTCTTGACTGATTTCTTTCTCAGGTTCGTGCTTATATGTGTTTGTATTTTGGTTATGTGTTTTGGTGGGTTTTTAGGTGTTTAAACTCATAGTGCATTTGGGTTTGAAGAAGTCTGTCCGAAAGAATGCCAAAGGTAAGTTCTAAAACCCCACTTTTGTATGTTTTAATTGATTTTTGGGGCTAGAAATGCATTTTTATAACGTTTTAATTATGTGGGTATGTGTACCTGTATGTTTATGTAAATGATTTTGCTACGTAGTTTGAATAAAGATTATGTATTTTTAAGTATGATGTATAATGATTATCCGACTTTAAGTGTTCCAGGAACGGGGCCTTACATAAACTCATAGATCTAACTCCTATTTCATAGTACCCATAGAGTCTCAAATATTGTTTCATTTTTTCTTTATCCATCTTGATATTTTATTCTTTGTTTTTCTCATCATCTTCTGATTTTTCCTTTTCTTTCTCAACTAATCAGTAGTAGTATTCATTTCTTCTAAAGTGATTTCTCTAATTTTTGCTTTCAACTCATCAATGCTTTCAACTCATCAAGATATAAACTTAATTTTTTTAGATCATGCTCTTTATCTTCAAGCTGCAAAGATTTAGCAACGCTCACCAATTCATTTGCAAGCTTCTTTTTAGATTGAGCAACTACAATTAAGAACGGGGTAGGGCCTTGCATTACTACGGGAGAACAAACTTCTTATACAGGAGCTTCAGTAGTGCCAATGTACGCATCTACTTTGTAGATGGAACTTTAGTAGATAGAATGATTCTAGAAACTGATGCCTTACTAGCTGAAGTGGGTTAATTGGCTAATCATTATACTCTCTTAACTTCATTGGCAATTGTTTCTTAGCATCTATCTTGGATTTAACCTTGGATTTCAAATTGACTTTTGATTGACCGATTGATGCCTTAGCCAATTCCTCAAGTACACCTAATAGTAGTATAGCTAAATTCTGAGTTCACACTTCATCTAATTTTGGAGATCCTTGATAGATTGTAAATTCTCTTGAATTGTTGGAAACTAAAGTTGGTTTCTTGACACTATCACTTTATTGAGGGCTTCTTTAATTATCTCCTCAAAAGCATATTTTCTCATTTCATAAATAGCTTTAACAAGTTATTATTATTACATTTTAACTTCTATTTTTATTTTGTTAAAGGTGCTAACCTATCACTTTAGTGTTATTTCATAGGGAGCTAGAGGTCTTGTGGTAGTTGATACAATGTACTTGATCCATTCCATCAACCCTTTCATAATCATAAAATGGATGAATACAAAAACCAAATGATATGTTTACATGAAGCAAGACACCAATGACCATGTAATGCACAAATCAAGGCAATCATATGCTTGAACTATGCAAGACTCTAGTGACATGCTTGTACAAGGCAAAAATCCTAGGAACATGTAATACATGATGCAAGTCAGTCAATTGCTTACAAGGCTCCATCAACCATGCAATTCATATAGTAAACGATATTACTTGTTTAACAAATAATATAAAACAACATTGTCTAGTACATAGAACCTTACATTGTCTTAACATTAAATAACATAATCATAAAACAAGATGAAAGTCTTTAATCTAGGAAGCTTCTTCATGTCAAACTAAGCTACTTAATATGCAAAGTTGTTAAGTGAGTTTTAGTTTTTTTTTAACATAAAATTCATATATTTAGAGTTTATAAAACCTTTCATCAGTGATAATAGTAAATTCATATCGACCAGTAATACATCATGATAATGAAAACAATGTTCTTGAATAAATTAAATATGGTAACCATATAAAACATCATTAGGTTAACCTGGTTGTACATAAATAAGACTCTTATGATATGCTTGAACAAAGCAAGCTTCCAATGACCATCAATGCATAAAGAAAAGCTATCATACGCTTGCACTAAACAAGACTCTAGTAACATGCTTGCATAAGACAAGACTTTAGTGGCCATAGGATGTAATCAATTGCTTCCAAGACTCAAGTGAACATGCAATACATATTACAAGGCAATCAAATCCTTGAACGAGGCAGGATTACAATGACCATGCAATGCACGAAGCAAGGCAATAAAATGCTTGCAAGACTCTAGTGGACATGCAATGCATATAGCATATCAATCAAATGCTTACAGAAGACAAGAATCTAGTGGACAGGCAATACATAAAGCAAAGCAATTAAATGTTAAAAGATTCTAGTGACCATGTAATGCATGAAATAAAGCAATCAAATACTTGCATAACGCAAGACTCGGGTAATAAGTAGACCATCAAGGTAACCAACATAAAAATCATATAACATATTTACCTTTGATAATAGTGACATACATCAAAATCTTAGCATACCTTCATTTCTCAGTGACACATTGATTAGGCCTAGAATATCATTCGAATTGTCATTAGGTTCAGATTAGATACTAGATATGAATACACATTCACATTACAATGAACAAAAGTTGTGGGGAAATACACCAAGTATAGTCAGGGTTAGTTGATGATATGTGAATACATACACATGTTAATAATAATAATCTTTCCCAATTTGAAGTGTTTTTTTGTTACAAATTCATCTCTATCTATACTTAATTATGACTAATTTTGATTTTGTATTTTGGATGGTTGCTTGATGATTTCAAAAGGAAAAAACAAGATATGCATGAAGATTTAGTAAGTTTAGAGGTTGTTATGATCATGACTGATTCTATCATGACCATAACAAGCATCAGGTCCCTTTTTCATACGCATTATGATCATGATTGATTCTGTCATGGACATAACACGCATTAGGACCCCTTTTAAGCCCTTTTTCTTATTCTTTCATTTTGGAGTAGGAGAGTTAGAAGTAAAAACCCTAGTTTTTCTCCATTCTTGAGGTGTTTTGAATGAAGTTTCTCAAGAGTTTAAGCTAGGTTAAAGATCAAGCATTTAAAAATAAGATTCAACTCCACACAACCCACCTCTCTTATCTTTGGTTTGAATTTTTCTAGATCTAACATGTTTTCTTCCATTGTTATGAGTTTGGTTATGGGTTTTGTAAGCCTCATGGGCTAAACACTCTTTATCACTTAGATAAGATAAATCTTAGCATACTTTGACATTTTAAATGTAACTTTTGGTGATAATCAGGTAAATGTTTATTACAAGGCTATGAATGTTCTTTGATGATTGTGTATGCTTATTGAACTTGATGAAATGTTGGATTTGTTAGGTGTTATAATCATATATTGTTGGAAAACTTTATGTTTTAGAATATCTATTCATGAAATGCATACATTATTAGTGTGTGATTTATGACATTTGTCTAGGAATGGTAAATGATGGTTTATTAATTAGCAAAGTTGAACAAGTGTGCATCATTATACATATGTTTGTGAAAACCATTATGATTGTTATAAATATATGCTAACTTTGTGTATATGTAACCATAGATAATGCACAAATTTATGATTCATGTATTCATGTTAGAAAATTCATAAATTGAAGGATTTACATAGTTATTATAACATTACATGAATTTAGGTGGTTACCATGTATTCTTCATGTTAACTTTCTACAGATTTGTGGGTTTTGTATCCTTGATGGGAATTCTAAACACCATTAACTTTGGCTTAATTATATTATTGAGTCTTCATGACATAACTTTAGGTGGCTATTATGTGCTTATCTTTCTAGCTTTCCAATAAGTTATACAATTAGAAAATCTTGACAGTAGTCTAGTTTATATCCATGTTTCATGCGTAGAATATGAACTCACAATAGGTTCATTTATGTTGTCATTATTATGCTAAGCATATTTGAAGTCTAATGATATCCTTCTCTAATTGATTATCTTCATCTATGTCCACTTTTTTCAATTAGTTTAATTGTTAGCTAAATTATTTAATCATATTATTCACAAATCGTCTTTCATCGGCTAGATAATGACTAGACTTAGTATCAATAGATCTTGTGTCTATGGATCGATACTTATTTCTTACCAAAAGATATACTAACATCTAATATGTAGACTTGCCGATTGTGTGTCTAATTAGTCATAAGATGATAATCATTTTTATAATTTTAAAGCTTTATTGTTTAAAATTCATTTATATATATATATATATATATATATATATACACATATAGCACTGCAGGACCGGTGAAGGGGGTCAATTACAACACAACAGTACAAAGAGGAGATTAACCAAACTTAATCAAACAGTAATACTGGATTAACCACAATAAGACACTAAGAACACAAGTAATATGAGAGACAGAACACAAGAGCAAAATACACAGTGAGATGGTTATCAAGATTGCAGTATATTGTTTTCTCAAGTTCTATTACAAGTGTTACAAAGCATATTGGAAAGATACAAGAACATGAGATACTTATACTACATCCTACAGCCGGCTATACTTTGAAAGCCAGCTAGATACAATTGATTAGACACAAACAAAATCAATTGTAGAGTCAAAAGGCAGATTTCCTTTTGACTAGTGACTATGACATGCCATAGTTCACATCCTTATCTATTACAAAAAGGATAAAGTA
>BJCM01215793.1:0-12328 GCA_018326385.1 Flaveria bidentis | reverse complement strand
GCATATGAGATGATGTTTGGGTTCTATGCTATCCCTTTCAACCACATGTAGGGCTGAACCCATTTGATTGTTGGAGTTGCCAGATGAACCTTGCATGTTCATCTCCATCTGGTAGCCACTGAGAATCCCATATAACTCTGTCAGAGTAAGAGTTTTGAAATTTTCAGTTCTCTTGATCACCACACATTAGTGTGTCCATTGCCTAGGAAGTGAGGACATGAACTTTTTTACAATACCTCTATTCTCAAGAGAAACTCCTCCATTCATAAGGGTATCCACAATCTCAACATACCTGAAGTATTGCTGAGTCATGGTTTCACCTGTTTTGAAGGTGAAGTTTTCAAACTACTGCTTCAGGAGATCCTTCTTGTTTCCTTGGCTTCAGAGGAACCCTCATACATCAGTTTTAGTGCATCCCATAGCTGCTTGGCTGTTTTGCACTTCTTGAAACCTCTATACACAGAGTTTGGAAGGGCAGTTTGAAGGGTTGTCATGGCTTTTCTGTCAATCTCTACTCTCTTCCTATCTTCATCAGAGTAGTTAGCCATATCCTTGGGGATCATACCAGCACCAATAGTAGAAAGTGTGCTAGGTATGAAAGGTCCATTATCAATAGACTCCCACATTCTTGAATCAAGAGACCTGATGAAACCTTCCATTCTTAAACACCAGGTATCAAACTCATCAAGAGTGATCAATGGGGATTTGTTCATGGTTTCAGTTTCCATATCAGTCTTAGAAATGGCTGCCATTTGAAAAGTTAAGTATATGTGTGTGTGAGGGATCTTAAGATGGTAAGATCTTATATCAAGAGCCTGGATTGCTCTGATACCAAATGCAGGACTGGTGAAGGGGGTCACTTACAACACCACACCACAAAGAGGAGATTAACCAAACTTAATCAAACAGTAAACTAGATTAACCATAAATGAGACACTAAGAACACAAGTAATATGAGAGACAGAACACAAGAGCAAAATACACAGTGAGATGGTTATCAAGATTGCAGTATATTGCTTTCTCAAGTTCTATTACAAGTGTTACAAAACATATCAGAAAGATACAAGAAATGAGATACTTATACTACATCCTACAGCCGGCTATACTTTGAAAGCCAGCTAGATACAATTGATTAGACACAAACAAAATCAATTGTAGAGTCAAAAGGCAGATTGCCTTTTGACTAGTGACTATGACATTTCATTGTTCACATCCTTATCTATTACAAAAAGGATAAAGTACATAAAGTAGAAAGTTACAGACTCAAGACCTCAATGTAAGGTTACCAAAAGCATGGACCTTTTCACCAACTCATGTAAGTTGGTGACCTTATAGATATGCACTGGAAAGGTGTCCAGCTTTATGGAAAAGTACATCAGATAAAGCATGTGTCAAAAGTCTTCAGAAGAAATCTATCTTCATGAGTTGAAGCTTCGGAAGACTTTGTCTCTGAGGCTTCGAAAGAATTCATCTTTGGCTTCGGAAGATATTGGTCTTGGCTTTGGAAGATTTCACACTTAGAATATTTCTATTGCATGTGTGAAACATCCTAAGCATTCTTCTTCACTACACTTATGTAGCATGCAGGATAGACTTTGGATGTTTGAGTTGCATCAGCCTTTTCATTAATCTCTACAAACTCCACCTGAAAGATATGGATTATTCGTGGATGGATGCTATGTGGTAGATTCCGATGAACCAACCACTTACCGTGATGCAATGTCCAATTTGGATTGTGACAAATGGCTTGAAGCCATGAACGTTGAGATGCAATCCATGTATGACAACCAAGTGCGGGACTTAGTTAAACCACCACTTAGCTCCAAGATAGTTGGAAGTAAGTGGGGTTTCAAGAAGAAAACTGATATGCATGGAAACTTGGATACTTATAAAGCTAGACTTGTAGCAAAAGGTTTCACTCAAACTCAAGGTGTTGATTATGATGAGACCTTCTCACCAGTTGCAATGCTAAAGTCTGTTAGGATATCATTTGCCATAGTTGCTAAATATGATTATGAGATTTGGCAAATGAATGTCAAAATCGCTTTTCTAAATGGATATCTTGAGGAAGATGTCTATATGGTTCGGCCTGAAGGTTTTGTCGATCAAAAACATCCTAACAAAGTCAATCTATGGATTGAAGCAAGCATCAAGAAGTTGGAATAACCGTTTTGATGAAGAGATAATCAAATTTGGGTTCATCAAAAATGTTGATGAAGCATGTGTATATAAGAAAGCTAGTGGGAGTATCATCACTTTCCTAGTATTGTATGTTGATGACATCCTACTATTTGGAAATGACATTCCAACCTTGGAGGGTGTAAAAGCCCGGCTTGGAAGCTGTTTCTCCATTAAGGATCTTGGTGAAGGCACCAATATTTTGGGAATAAAAATCTATAAAGATAGATCAAGGCGGTTGATACGTTTAAATCAAAGTGCATGCATTGATAAGATATTGAAAAGGTTCAAGATAGAAAACTCTAAGAAAGGTACAGTACCTATCCAAAAAGGAACGATATTGAGTATGACTCAATGTCCAAACTCAAAGGATGAGCAAGACAAAATGAAGGGAATCCCATATGCGTCTGCTATAGGATCCATCATTATGCAATGATATGCACTAGACCGGACGTGTCATGCGCTTTGAGCATGACAAGCCGATACCAACAAAATCCTGGAAGCAGTCATTGGATAGCTGTTAAGAACATACTTAAGTACCTAAGGAGGACCAAAGATATGTTCTTATGGATCTGGTGAGGAGGAATTCGTAGTAAAGGGTTACTCGGATGTGAGTTTCCAAAATGATCGGGGTGATTCACAATCACAATCAGGGTATATTTTCATCTTGAATGGAGGAGAAATATCTTGGAAGAACTCTAAGCAAGATGTGGTGGCATTATCAACTACAGAGTTAGAATAAATCAATGCTTCATTAGCAGCTCAGGAAGCTGCACGGTTAAAGAAATTCATTGCCGATCTAGGGGTCCCTTCCATTTAGGACGCCCTATAATTTTTTTGTGATAACGAGGGTGCGATTGCTCAAATTAAGGAACCCCATGCACATCAAAAGACTAGGCACATTGAAAGGAGATTCAACTACATAAGGGATGAAGTTGAAAAGGGTAAGATATGTATTCCCAAAGTTCACACGGATCAAAACATTGCGGATCCACTCACAAAGCTTCTTGAAAAGGTAAAGCATGAAAGTCATACTTGTGCCATGGGACTTTAATATTATAGTGATTGGATTTGATCTTTAAATTTTGTATTTAGATATTGTAATACTTTATTACTTGAATGAATTATTTGGTTATAATAGTTCAACTAACATTCCTATTTCGCATGTTTATAATCCATGAATAAATCGTTTACTCAGAACGTCCGTAGTCATTCATACTTGTGGGAACAAGTACGAGGGTAAGACTGATATGAACTTGGAATGGTAGATATTCATATGGATGAATATAGAGCAAAGTGTTGCTGCCAAAGTTCATAGATATTTGTGGGATACAAATATTGGACTGATTCGCTTCTCAAATATTACTACATGGAATCTTTTTGATTGATAATAAGTAAATTTGAGTAAAGGCGAACATCATTTGGTATCCTCTGACCTGATATACATATTGGGTCTTGATATTTACCGAATTTTATACTTTGACTTAGTTCTTCGCTGTTCTGAAACATGGCAGTACATAAGTCTGAGTTCAGGTATAATACAAGGTAGTTATGAGAGACGTATGTAGTCAAGATGGGATTTGTCCCTCTTATTCGTTGAGAGTAAAATGTCTAAGGCCTGCTAAAGTTAAATCAATAGAGAATGATCATTCTGTGTCTCTAGGATTTAACATGACATCTGTGACAAAAGGATAGATGTTTGATTCACCTAAAACATTTCGAGTAAGGTACTTGAAGGAGATGATGTTATTGAATGGCACTTAGTCATACGTATTAAGGGTAGTAAACCATTATTAGGCGATATTTACTGCTTGCATCAATCTTCTATGAATCTTGTGCAAGTGGGAGATTGTTGGAACTTGTATGCCCAAGGCACATAAAAGATTGATGTGGTTAGTATATTATGATCCAAGTCGAGTCATACCCAATAACAAGCTAAACAAACACCAATAAATATTTATTTGTTGATGAGATCATACAAATAAATATTGACACCAATTTAGAAAATGGGTTTTTTGAAACATTGCTTTTGTAATAGAACAACATTATATGGATAATTTGTTCATGAGAAATTATTTATTTCATTATTTAAGTGAGTTAAATAATAACAAATAAAAGTATGTTAATGTTATAAAATTAAAAGAGGTTTTAATTTTATGAACTTATGGGTTGAAGATGTAAGTTTTTATAAAAATAAAAATAGGAGGAACACATTTTGAATGGGGTTTTCGGCCGCCCAAGGAGGTCCACTCCTTGGGATTGCATGTCTTGGTTATTTACAAGACTTTAATCTCTCTTGCACTCAACCTTTAACTTACACACTCTCTCTCACACACACACAAGCAAGAGATCTCTCTCTAAAACCCTAAAAATTTTCGGATCTAAGTGGAAGAAAGGAGCTGAAAATTTTGTTTTTGAAGGAGGCACAAGAAGAGGGTTCTTGGTGTTGCACTCCCTAAAAAGCTAGGTGTTTGGAAGAGCTTGTGGGTATACAAGCTTGTGGCTTTCTCTCTTAAAGGCTGGACATTCGAAGCATCATCATCTTCTCCTCATCCATACTACATCTTCTTGTTCTTGAAAGGTAGTTTCAAGAACACCCCATGGTTGTTCTTTTCGTTTTGATAGCATGTCATTTAACATATATAAATGATCCTTGTTTATGGGTTTGTCTTTGGTTAAAATGGTTCAAATTTTCATATTGTTAAACACATTTTAACCACTAATATCCGTTGTGTTTTTGAAGTTTAAATGGTTAAACTTGCTTTGATAAACTTGTAACAAAATCCAACACACATCACCTTATCCAAACCACCTTTACCGCCATTTCACCCTCTTTTAAATAATCCTGACTATTCACTTTCATCTTCTTACCTCATTTTTACTGCCCTAAAAGCTTCCTTCACTCCCAATTCACTCAAACTCAAACTCATTCACCTTCACCTTTCACAAATGGCACTTAACCCTCAGCACAATTAAGTCGCACTTCTTGATTCCTCAAAAGATGCGGATTTCTCTAAAATCATCTCCTTTCTTACCCAATCATCCTATTACACTGCCCTGACAGTTAATCCCACTATGTACTCCAATCAAATGGCTGAATTTTAGGATATCGGTCAGATTGAAGGCCTAAATGGGGTTCGTGTAATACATTCTAATGGGATATGGTGGAGACATATGTAGGTCAACTATCTATAAATTCAACTTTTCTTACAACTGGAAGTTCCTGCTGCATGTTGTTCTTCACTGTCTGTCAAATAAATCTGGGGGATGGGATCAAATTCCATACGAACTAGGGTGCCTAGTTCATGGAATAGTGAGAGGCTTCAGATTCAACTACTCAAGTTTTGTGCTGACCAATCTTATTAGAAATCTTCAACGGGAAACATTCTTTATGTATCACAGATTTCTACAGCACATTATCAACTGTGAACTGGACCAGAGTCGGCTTGTCTGTGCAGCCACTCTACCGGTCCCTCAAATTTGGCCAACCATCTTCAAGACTTTGAAGAAGGTGTCCACCAACTTCACTAGTAGGTACACTTCTCTACTTCCAGGTATGACTGAGCAAATAGCTCCTCGTGACATCCCTGTTAACCCCACAGGTGATGAACCCATACCAGCAACTGCCCCCACACTGTCAACTACACCTTCTCACCCTATCACCGTCACTTACCATAGACGCCCTAAAGGAACCCTTGTTCAATCTACTCTGATTGAACAAGATCTACCAGTTCAATCCAAAAGGACTAGAGTGGAACATTGGACTCCCACTCAGAGGTCTCACCATCCTTCACCATTGACCTCAATATGAGTCTTGAGTCTCCTCAGTCTCAAACCCATGAGCCCGAAACCCAATCTAAAAGCCCTCAGGGTGAGTATCTATACTCCTGTGAGCAGCCAAAAAGAGACAGCCCCACCATAGGCTCAATGCCTGTAGACGTTGATCAAGGTCCCGGGTCAGTAGGTTTAACCTCTTTATCTTGCACTGACCTTCTTTTCAAAACTGATGAAGAGATTACGTCCCTCCATGGCAATGAAGTTGATCTACAACACTCTCTCAAAGATCAACAGAGACTAGAGAGACCTCTTATCTCCAGCCCCCATCAGCAAACCTTTACTGAGGTGAGTCCCACTAATATGGAGGGGACTCATTGGACCTTATGGACAGTGGTAACATTGGACCTTATGGACAGTGGTAACATTTTTGAGACTGAATCTGCGACAACCATGCCTTTTGATGAGTCTAAAAGAGACATCATTAAGCAAGCGAAACCAGGGTGCCAAGAAACCATATCTGGTGGTGAGGCTGAACATACTAGGTATGTTACCTCATCTCCTTGTGATTCTTCAAAAGAAGATGTGGGAAGATTGCAACTCACCATACAAGACCTGCTTTCTAAAGTCTTAAACCTTGAGTCCATGGTTAGGACTTTAGAGGATAGGTCTGCCACTCAACAACTTGAGATTGACAATCTCAAGGCTCAACTAGTTGAGAAACAGATTGAGAGATCTGTTAGGCATGTACCCATTTAGGTCTCCTTGACCTCTTCCTCCAGCTCATCTAGCTCTCAAGATGATGCTACCAAAAATAGAGAGTGTTCAGAGACAAACACCTAAGGAACCACTGAGCCAAACTTCAACTTCCAAATTTTCGGCTCCCACTGCAACTACCTTTTCTGAGCCATCCCAAGTTGTTCTGCAAATTGACCCAAGGATGCTCAGAGATCTCTATAGACTTTTCTCCAAGTTTCTATTTAGATCTTTTCTAGATCAGCCTAGCCCTGATGCGGCAATGATGTACTTTGGAGCTGAAGAGCTTCAGAGGATCAGTGCACCTTCTACCATTATGGAAGAAGTTGGTCAACCTAAGGTCCAAGTGGCACTTGAGATTCAATTCGAAGGGGAAATGAGGATTGATGGCCCAACAACTAAAACAGTTGGGACAGAAACTACACTCCCTCAAACTTCCGAAGCTGAAGTCAAAGCCTCGGAAGAACAAGCTGAGTCTTCCGAAACTGAAATGGAAGTTGCGGAAGGATGGTTCTCACTGTCCAAGGATCTAATCATCACAAATGCAATTCTAGAGCTAGCATCTAAGGTAAATAGTAAGGACTTTCTTGATCAACCTCTAGTTCAGACACCCTCTTTGCCTCTCTCACAATCTGAATCCTCTCTCCAAGAACCACCAATGTCAAGCACTTCAAAAGATGATAAAGGAAACAAGAAAATGACTACGGAAGAGCTTCAGGAAGAGGAGAAGATTGAAAAACTTAAAAGAAATGGGAGACTTCCAACTGGGAAGCTGTTAGCTGCCAGTTCCAAAGCAGCTGCAGCCAACCAGGAGGCAGACAACAACAAGAAGAGAGTAGAGAACATTGACCAGCTCATCAAGCTTGGAGCTACCAATGAAGACATACTTCTGCTACCATTAGAGGAGTTGGTGGAACTAGAAAAGGCAACTAGGCTGCGAAATGAACAATAGAAGGAAGTAGCACGATTGGCCTTAGAGGAAGAAAAAGAAAGAGAATAGAAAGGAAGCTGACATCCAGCTCAGGAAGGAAAGGATATCTGTCCTACTCTCTAGAGGTTTCTCTCTTCAAGAGTTATCTCCACACAATGATGATACAATCCTTTGGCTCTTCAACAAAGAGCATGATCAACTGAAGAAAGAGAGAAAGAATGCTGAAAGAGAAAAATTATGGGAGAAGAAGAAGCAAGGGTCACTATGACCAAGAAGATAGGTGAGAAAGCCTGGATGAAAGACTATATCTGGGCTCACGACTTCTCTGGCAGGCAGATGGGACCCATGTCTGAAAAGACACTCCAGTGTCAGTGAAATCAAGGCTGACATTTGTTTGGGCAGAAGGAAAGAGACGTATAGAAGGGTACAGGGGATGACCTTTAAACCAAACACTCAACCCCAACCTGAACCAACACCCTCTCCATTCATAATCAAAACTGAACCCTTCAAACCTGAACCTACACAACTATCCATACCTACTTCCTCACCTCAACCACCTAAACTACCCATACTTCAACCCAAAACACTCTCTAGAACCACTACACCACAACCTTCCCAACCATCCCCTCAGCCTTCCAAACATCTCTCCCTAGAAGAATTCAAGGCAATCAAAACAAAGCTCTCCAACTACACAACTCTGAGCGACATCTCTTGTGAAGAAGACGTTGTCAAACTGACCTATGTTGATGGATCTTCATGTTCCTTCACAAGAGATCAATTTTTTGATCTGCCCAAAGGAACATTGGACCATGCTGCTAGACTTCTTGGTCTCAACTCTGACTCCTTAAATGATGAAGAGAAGAAACAAAGAAGAAAGCTGGTGACTCTGCTGGACACAAAGAAAGGGGACAAGATTCCTAGTCAGCCTCTTGTTCCCAGAAAGAAAATCATCCAGTGGAAGTTCGATGAAGCCTCTCATAACTTTATTGTAGGGAGAGAGAATAGAGAAAGCATCAGGCTGAATGCCTCATCTCTGCTACACTCCACAAGATTTGACATTGCTGAGTTAGCAAAGAAACCATTCTTCAATCCCTCCAACTCTAAAACTACTGCTCACATCAGAAGTCATCTTAGTAGCCTTCATATTGCTGAGCTTACCACAAAGGCAAGGATTGAACAGTTGAAACTAAGAGAGAAGGAAGACAAGTAAAGGTCAACCACCAAAAGCACTACTTTTCTACAGATGGTGAAAGGTCCTGAATTAGAACCTATAGTTAGATTGGAGTATGACTACAACTCTCATCAACTAACTCTTTTCAGAGGGACCCAACAGAGGGTGCATATCATTCAGGGTGACAGACTGGAGTTCCTGTCAACAAATGATCTATACAAGCTTCTCAGCACTACTTCAAGGAAGAACAAAGAAACGGATAAATATCTGCTTTCCTTGGTGCTGAAAGTTTTGAGAAGCAGGAATAAGTGAGGTTTTGGTAGCATCAGCCTAGGGGGAGTTTGTTGGATCAAAAAGAAGTCTGGTGCAACCAAAACCAAATCACTTAGACAATTTTTGGTGCAACCTACAAAGGACTTCCGAAACTAAATATGGACTTCCGAAGGAAATAGAGTTCTTCCGAAGACAATGTAACAGTTTTTCTTCCGAAGATAAAGAGCTCACTTCCGAAGATCAAGTCTTAGAAGAAAAGATCATAAATGAACTTCCAAAGTATGAAGAATAGAAGAAGTCCATAAAGCCTTAGATGAAGTAGCCTCTTTCGAAATATAAGTGGCTTCGGAAGTACTTGTTCTGTCGAAGCCATTTAACCTTCGGAAGACACTGCTATGAACCAGTGGACACAAGTATGGTCTCTGACACTCCGCTGAAGACCTCTGATACTGCATGGTGTTTTCCCAAAAGGCCATGTAGTTGACCATACTTTATTCCACTGTTCACATTTTTATGTTAGTACAAGTTATCAACTTTAGTTGGTGACAAAAGGTAAGTCAGGGACATGTCCAGACTACCATTTCAAAGATAAAACAATATCTAAGATACCTTAAACTATAGCTTTGTAGTATTTGCTTTAGTTAGAGGATTCCAGCTGGTATCAAAGTATATCCGGTTATAGGTAGTATTATATATAGTTTCTCATTGTAACTCAAAAACCATGCTTGTAAGAGTCTTGTAATACTTTGAGTTGAGAAGCAATATATGCAAGTACCTTGAAAATTATCTTTATGTTTTCATTGTTACTTATTATATTATTATCAACTCTTAGAATAGACTCTACTTTATCTGATCTGAGTGTAACATAAGTGAGTCTGAGAGAAAAACCAAGTGTTAAGTGACAAAACTGATCCTGCATAGAAGTATCCAAACACAAGGTTAGGACCAATATCAATCTAAATTTTTTCATCCGATGTGCACGAGTAATCATCAAGGGCTATACAACTGAGACCCTTAGGAAAAGTCTACAAAGTGGTAAGAAGTTCCTCATTAAGAAGGTTCAGGAGCCAGAAAATTGAAGTCCAGAAATCCTTCCCTCAACATCAGGCCAACCCATTGCCTCTGTAACTAGGAAAAAGTATCTAAGAGACAAAGGTTGGAGAATGTCATAAAGAAATAACCAACCAGGTCCTTAAGAAAGTTAAGAAGATACAACAGTAATCCCGATGATCCAAAAAGATGTCAAGAAGATAAAGGAAGGAAGCCAAAATACATTTATCAATATATGGAATTGGATTTGGAGAAACTAAGATTATAGAAAACCCTAATTTACTATGTGAATGCTTTAGAATATGGAGAAACTAAGAACAGACGAGTTGGACGACCAACAACTAGATTAGGAGAAGAAACTCCGCTAGTGAATTCCACTTAAACAACCTTTTAACGATTAAATAACAAAAAAATAATGAATTATATTATTGGTTTCCGTGATTTTCTTTAGTTTTCACATAATCATTTGTTTTCTCTAGAACCTTTTCAATTGTACACACAAAACATCAAACAATCAATCACAGACCTAGAAACTTAGATTTATCAAATCATATATTTTCATAAAACATAAAAATAAAAAACTCATATAACCCTTAACTAAATTCTCAATTGTACACATCAGTTGCAAACAATCAAGTTGGTGAATTATAACCGATCACCTGAAACACAAAATTATAGCTTATGTAAACTATAAGCAAGTTTGCCGTTCAAACCAAGCAAAAATATTGATCACAGTAATTTAAAACAAAAGATAACATGTATGTATATAGGAATTAAATTAAATGTTCATCGTCTCCGTTGCAAATTGAAATAGTTGGAACTCAATTGGGTCTAAATCTCATGCACCTCAAGAAGGGGTCCGTCAAAACCCATAAAAGTCGATTTTACCTATTTTCTTTTAGATTTAAATCATTCACAACCTATTATTTATCTTTATTCATATAATTACACTATAAATAACTATTTTTTCTCACTTTTTTTCTATTTTATCATTACTTTTTCTCCCTCCTTTACTCACAACCACTTAAACTATATTAAAAATATTATAGGGTTTTGAACAGTAATTCTTAAAAATACAGATTTAACAGTAAATTTCTTATATGATTCACTCACAACCATTTATAGTATATAGGGACTACACTCACATTATTTTAAGAAACGGATTGTGAATGCTCTTACCCATAACATTCCCAAAAAAGCCATGACTACTATTCTTAGAAGGAGTTTTTCGGAACCGTAAACTGAAGTCGTCGAAACTGCATTTGGACACCAACCACCACCATTGTAGTAGGAGCTGCTACGAACCACCATCATACCAACTCCCGAATTGATACCTTAGATCTGAACATTTTGAATTTTGAAACGTATTCCATTTGATCTTTGAAGTGTGGGTGGGGTTCAAGGTTTATGATTATACTAAATCTATTAAGAGTTGTACCTCTTAAAATTAAGAGTATTTGTTAAATCATCATATTATCCTACTAATAAGTAGATTAATATAGTATGTGTGTATATATAAGGTATTGTTATCTTGATAATAATCATTTTTTTCGCGAACACTACAGAAACCAAAATTTTATGAGAACTGTAAAAACCAAAAAAATTAACTATTAATTTCAGTATTTTTTATATTTCCAACGCTCACTAGCAGAGCATAGTTAAGACCAGGGGGGGAGGGGGACTTTTTTCGTCGGTAGTGTTAAACTTTAGTCCGGTAGTGTAAAGTTTTGGCCCTGTAGTGTAAATTTTTATATAAAACTCGAGTTCGTCCCCCTAACAAAAATTATTTTCACCCCCCGCCACCCCCTACGAGAGTTTTCAAGCTCCGTCGTTGCCAACGCTTACCAAATTGATATACATTTTTATAAAGAAAAATAATTCACCCATTATTTACACATGTGCTAATCTAGTTATACAGATGTGTAATATCATATTTACACATGTGTACATCTTGTATCACACATGTGTATATAAGTTTCGTAAAATCATGAGAATTTTTTTAATTTTTATTTTTTATGAAAGAGGGAAATGAGAAAAACATTTTTGTGTTTTTTTTCATGTAATTTTTCATTTTATAATTTTTAATTATATTTTCATTAATTAACATTTTTTCATTAAAAACTAGTGCCTCACATTGATTTATAAATTTCTCACAAAAAAGTGAGTTCCCAATTGAACCCGTACCTATATATATA
>BJCM01215792.1:0-20017 GCA_018326385.1 Flaveria bidentis | reverse complement strand
GACCAAAAGGTGAAGTTCGCTACCCACTCTTTCGTGGACTCGGCTTTGTGCTGGTGGGACAACATTGTCCAAGCCGAGGGTAGCAGGGCCATTGGGAGAATGAGATGGCCTGAACTGAAGAAGTTAGTGATTGAGGAATCCTGTCTTCATGAAGAGATGGATAAGGTAGAAAGAGAGTTCCTGCAGCTGGAGGCGGGAACGATGACACAACAGCAGTACACCACAAAATTTAACGAAATGGCACGTCTGGTGCCGGATCAGGTGACACCTCTATCCCGAAAGATCAAGAGGTATATTCAGGGTCTGCCTGCAGATATTCGCAGGCACATGATCGCCGCTCGGCCAAGCATGTTTAGGTCAGCGGTGGATTTGGCAGGGAGACTGTATGATGAGAGAACGGTGGTGGTGACTGAAAGCGGTAGGAAGAGTGGAGGTGATCGAAACTGGCATGGGAAGAAGTTTGGTCAGGGTGGTGCCCCGATGAACAACAAGAGTGCACGGGTAGATGACCGGCGTGTGGTCACTTCTGGTGCAGGATTGAAGAAATATGGTAAATGCGGGAAGGAGCATTCGGGAGAATACAAATGGGGATCAAACAGCTGCTTCAAGTGTGGGAAGCCTGTCCATATGGCTAGAGATTGTGGGGTTGGCAGGTGTTACAACTGTAGGGAGAATGGTCATCTGAGCAGAGATTGTAAGAGGCCAAGGGCGGATAGTTCGGGAGCAAAGAAGGCTGGAGGGGAAGGTCAGAAGGCAAGCACCCGAGCTTTCACGATAACTCGGGAGGAGGCTAGGACAGACCCCGACGTGGTGTCAGGTATGTTTCTAGTAAACCAAACTCTTGCATCTGTGTTGTTTGATTCTGGTGCTAGTAGGAGTTTCATTTCTACTGCCTTTTCTGCTAAGTTTCCCATTAAGAGTAGACGTATTGATGAGCCCTTCGAGGTAGAAACTACCATAGTAAGTCTACAAGGATTTCTGAGGTGATAGAAGGTTGTGACATAAAACTAGACGATCATAAGTTTCCTGTTAGACCATTCGTGATGACCTTAGGCGGTTTCGATGTAGTCCTAGGAATGGATTGGTTGGCGGACTACGAAGCGAATATTGTGTGTCGCAAGAAGATGATCCGATTGACAGCACCTGATGGGAATAAGGTGACGGTTTATGGCGATCGAGTCACGACGATCCCGAAAGTGATTTCGATGGTGGTGGCGGGAAAGTGCATGAGGCGTGGATGTTGTGCCTACTTAGCCTACGTAAAGGATGTGGACACGCCAACACCACAAGTATATGATGTACCAGTTGTATGTGACTTTCTAGATGTGTTTCCAGAAGATTTACCAGGTGTGCCACCGGACCGTGAGGTTGAGTTTCGGATTGACTTGATACCAAGTGCCCAACCGTTAGCTAAGGCACCATATCGGTTTGCTCCGACTGAGATGAAAGAGTTAATGGAGCAGTTGCAAGAGCTGCTGTATAAGGGGTTCATTAGACCGAGTATCTCTCCTTGGGGTGCTCCGGTCTTATTTGTGAAAAAGAAAGACGGTAGCATGAGGATGTGTATAGACTACTATGAGTTGAATAAGCTGACAGTGAAGAACCGATACCCCTTACCGAGAATAAATGATTTGTTCGATCAGCTTCAAGGTGCCAGTTGGTTTTCAAGGATAGACCTTCGATCTGGCTACCATCAGTTGAAAGTAAAGGAGCAGGATATTCCTACGATAGCTTTTTGCACGCGATATGGTCACTATGAGTTTCTTGCCATGTCTTTCGGTTTGACCAATGCGCCCGCTGCTTTTATGGATCTGATGAACCGTGTGTGTCGGCCAATGTTGGATAAATCAGTGATTGTGTTTATTGATGATATCCTGATTTATTCGAAGAGTGAGAATGAACATGCCGGTCACATTAGGGAGGTGTTGGAAACGTTAAGGAGGGAGAAGTTATATGCTAAATTCTCCAAGTGCGCGTTCTGGTTGCGCGAGGTCCAATTCTTAGGTCATGTGGTGAATCCAGATGGGATTATGGTGGACCCGACAAAGGTGGAGGCGGTTATGCAATGGAAGTCACCGAAGACGCCATCCGAGATTTGTAGCTTCTTGGGTTTGGTGGGTTACTATAGAATGTTTATCCAAGACTTCTCCAAGATTGCTTCTCCACTCACCAAGTTGACCCAGAAGGATGTAAAGTTTATATGGTGTCAAGCTCAAGAGAAGGCGTTCGAGGAACTGAAGGCGAGGTTGAGCAACCCTGTTGTTGCAACAGACTCAAACAACATGCAATCGTTGAGATTGCCTATGAGGTAAGCAACCCTGTTGTTGCAACAGACTTGAAAGGACGAACGTATAAAATGGACGAAGTTAACGAATGAAATGGAAGATAATAATGATACTATCTGTATGTACGTATGATGTATGATCATGAACGAATGAAAAGTATAGTATGATTTTGAAGGAATGTAAAGAATGGTTTTAACGATTGGAATGTATGTTTTATTATAAACCTAGAACTCACTCAGCAACGCTGACTTTTATACATTTTCAGTTGGCAGGTAAACATTGCTGAGGATGGCACGAGGGTGAAGCTACTCAGTAGGGGAAAAACTGGCATCCATTCATACATGTTATCGCTGTTGTTTTGTAATGCAATTTAACAATTCTTTTGTATTCGGTTAAACTATAGTGTATTGCTAAGCAACAATGTTTTTAATGAAATGAATGACTTTTCTTAAAATAATTCCGCTGCTTAAACTCGTTAATTTATAATGTCTAAGGTATTTAATGTTGTGAATAATCAACTGTGAAGTCTCCGGAAACCGGGCCTTACAAGTACGGATCAACTGTAGTAGTAGTATACTCCTAATATATTAGAATGAAGAATTTAATGTTTAAGGTTTAAAATTTAGAGTTTAGGTTTGTGAATTATGATAATATAATTAATTATATTTAACTTGGCTTTTAAAAAAAACACTATAACCAAAAGTAAAAGATTTTAAAAATAAAAATAAACCATAATGATTTGTAAATGAACACACACATGACGCTTTTTTTTAAAAAAAATTGGATGTAAACAATTAGTAAACAACTTTTTATTTTAAAAGTAGAGTTATTTTAAAATAAAGCATTAACCTAAAAATGTTAGGAAAGATTATGGGTTTAACATATTTTCTTTTATTATTTTTAAAAGGGATGACATATTTGTCATTATCTATTATCTATACTACTATATAATATAACTATTTGAAACTATTTGAACAACATTTTAATTTTAATTCAATTTTAAGACACTTAAAAACAATATTGTTGCTTTTGATACAAGTGATTATACATAAATAACTTTTTATTTATTTCCCCACCCTATAGTAATAATATACATATGTTTGCGATCCATATTGATCAAATAAAAGACAAAATGAGAGTTATAACACCTATAAAAGAGTATATATGGACTTGGGGAAATAAACTCATGATTTTCTTCTGATTCATCTTTGGTTTATATGGTTGGGTTTGAACTCAATTCTCCCCAAGTCTTTAAAAACATGGTAGCTGCCGGTTAAACTAGTTGGTCCGATCCGGTTTGGTTTTAAATCATATGTTAGCACAATAAGGGATGGTTAGTTAAGGATACAAAGATTTACAAAGATTTATACCTCGTCGTATCTTGCGATCTCACATGTCATTGCTCAAAAGTTTAAGACACGTAAGGAACATGTGGTTGCATTTTGTACAAGTGTTTATGCATAATTATTTACACATTTACATTTATTTTCCTTAATTACTATAGTCAATGTTTATATCCCACATCGGTTGTGTAGAGAAACCAAAACAATATTCAACTTTTATATAAGGAGTTTATTTCTCAAAGTAAAAAAAAAATAGAGTTGTGTTTCACATGCATGACTTCTTATATGTCATTAAACATAAAATAAAACTGGTAAAATATTTTTTGGTCATTAAACATAAAATAAAATTGGTAAGATATTTTAGAAAAGCAAAATTATGTTCAGGAAAAAATAAATTAATGAGTAGAAAAATGCAATTAGACATTATATTATTGTGTTTCATATTGTATATCACTTTGTGATATTTTATCATTGTTTCTAATGTATTAAATAAATTAGTTGTTATTATATCATTGTGTTGTAAGTTCTACAAGTATGTAACAAGTTATCTCACCATTATGTTTTTTAGAAATTATTATTTAAAAATCATAATCGTGTTCAGGAAAACACAATAGCAAACGAAAAGATACAATGACCGTAGGAAAGACACAAAGTTTTTTTGTTTTTGTATATACAATATATACTTGTTAAAAAAATTAAAAAACACTCATTTATGGTTTAACTTTTATAAGAAATAATACCATATATAAAAATTACGTATGTTTTAGAAAATATAAGAGAACCTGAAAAAAAATCAATAAAAGCTGTCATAGCTAAAATTTCATGATTGTAATTTTCATTGATTATAATGGTTAAGATTTTCTTTAAAATTTTTAGATTCAACACCCTTTTTATTTGACTCTTATCCTATTTTTAATTAAAAAAATTTTACACCTTTTAAATAAATATAACTTTGAATTCTAGTGAGGCTACTTAAGCAAGAATATTCGATCTCTTAGGCTTCTTTTTTTTTCTTATAGATTGGAGGGGATGTTTCTTTCACTACCCTCATCAATTCTCACATTACACTAATAAAAATTCACCTCCTCAAATGTACTATCATCAATCTTAAAGTACCCTAATAGGTGACATCATTAGCTTCAAGTACCCGCGTATGTTTTTCTTTTATTCATATTAAATAATTACACATTTAATAACTCCAATAGGTAATTATATATATATATATATATATATATATTAATCACAAAGGACGGTGTTGTGAGTGAGTTTACTTAGCTCAAGTTACAACAACCACAACGTTTTGTACAACTTAGTTGCCAGCTCGCCTACTTTACACGTGCCCTCACCCTCTTCTTTACTTTGGTCAGCCATATACAGCCAACACCGATCTCATGCGCTCCGGCAGTGCACCAACGCCATCTCCTGCCAATGCAACCGAGTTGTGACGATGCTGGTGACCGACGGTGACGGTTTGTGGTGGTGGTGGTGGTAGGAGGCGGTGAATATCAAAGAGGTTAAGAAGGAGCAGCCAAACACATGATTTATCAATCGGTCGACTGAACATATATCAAAGGTTGATGAGGTCGACAGTGGTCTAAGGGGGATGAGGGTCGACGGTGTTAGGTAAAGTTTAAGATCCATAAATTCAAATTTGTATCCAGAGAAGTACTCTCTTTTTTTACAATCCTTTATGCATGTAGTATGAGCATATAGATCCATCTTTTCCTATGTGCAAATGTGCCGTTATATAACTCTTATATAGGTATATAGATAGATATGTATTTATTTAAAGCTGATTATTCATTACATTATACAACTTTAAAATACAATCATTTATAAAATTTTAAACTTACAAGTGTTTTTTATCAGTGATTTTGTATGTTTTAAATAAAGTTCGAATATTGTTATCGGTATTGACTTGTCATACAATGGTTTTTTTAGTATAAAGTTTCAATTGTTATTAACTATATATATGTATTGTTTTTTTTGTATAAAGATTATCATCGTTTTATTTTTTGGTTGTACAAACAAATGATGTGCTTATTCATACTTATTTTCACAAACCGTGAGTTTAGCCCTCACTTCCCCGCCGCGTAGCGCGGGTGTCGAATACTAGTTTTTATTAAAACTAAACAAATTATATAATGGATAAAAAACATCAAAATATGAAGGAAAAGAACAAGGGCAATTATATTTTTGTGCAACTGAAGGTAACTGAGCAAAAATTATTTCTATCATCGAATTGAACCCATGTTGGACACAAACGTTCTTTCTCATGAGCTTGTCTGGTTTTAGTGGGTGTTTGGAAGTGTTTATTTTTATTAATTTTTAACTTTTAATTTTTAAAAAAGTTAAAAAGTTATTTTATAATGTTTGGTAATGTAATTGTTGTGAGTGAATAAATTAATAAGTTATTCCATACTAATTTATTAACTTATTGAAAAAATCAATAACTTAATAAATTGTTTTTTAAAAACAATCCCAAACATGTTTTAAAATTCAGCCCGTCTTTTGGATATTCCTTTCTTTACAGGCGGAGCATCAACCAGTATTTCTTTGCATTTTCATCTTTGAATTCTTCATCTTGTATGTCTTCAATAATTTTATTATTTTATTCATCGTTGGCTTGATTTTCCAATACATAATTGTCATCAACTACATCGTCATAAATCTAGAGTGGTCGTTCTTCATAGATACATTGGTCCCTATATGGTACAATATCATATGGGTGCAAATAAAATTGTGATGATTTTGCAATAAATAGGTGTATTGACTAGGTGCTATTTAGGAGAGCGTTTAGTTGAAAGAATGGAACAGAATTGAATTAAATTGAGAAACTAGTATAATTTTCAAGTAAAATTATATTTGAGTGAGTAATGAAATGTAAAACCCAAGGGAATGTTTAACCTTAATTCCCTTGGTTGTGGGATTTCAAAATTCTTCCACCTAGAACCACGATTGTGGCACTTGAGTATGCAAGATTGAATAATAAGGATGCCTCGAATTAGAACCACCTCCTCTCAAACACGAAACTACTAGTGATCGTGATCACTCGTGGTTTAGCGACTTTTTTGGTTGCACAAGTTTTTTTATTTTTTTGAAGGAATCTATAGAATATTTGTATTGTTTTATGTGTAGAAACGTTAACTAACTTGGTTGTTGGGGTATTTGAGGATGAAGCTACGCCATATCAAGATTTAAATCAACCATCAAAAAGTGTTAGATTTTTTTGTTTCCATCTATTGGAAGAAGCTTGTCCCAGCTAACGTATAGGATATGTCGCATAGTCTAAATGACTTCTGATTAACAGATTTTTATTGAAATACCTGATGGATAACAATCCATGTTTTATTGTGCTACAACATGTAAATGATGATAAGTAGTGCAACAACCTTAACTTTGCCGCTACTAAAAATATGTTGCATGCTAACATTATGCAAGTTTTGTTTGTTTCTTTCAGACTTTGTGTATCCGGTTAGAGCTTGTATTTATGGAATGTCATAATACAAAGATCAATGGTTGTAGTTCACCTTTGATCTTGGTCCTAGAATGGACAATTAAATTCATTTCTAGCAGTCTTTTGTGTAGTATAAAACCCCTACTCGTGTATAGTTTTGAGTTACCATTTGCATCACATTTTATCTTCTATGTGTAATCTATATTCATCAAGTGAAAGATACATTCAAAGGAAGCAGCTTGATTTTTCTTGAATAGTTTGTTCTTGACTCGGTGCGGCTTGTTCTTCTTCTTGTATGATAGGAACAGGTTGGATGATTAGTTCTTGATGAATGACATATTGGAACATCATATGAGATTCACCTTGACCTGGAATCCTCAAAAATATATCTGGTATAGGGAGATCATGATTAATCATGTGAGGAGGTACTAGCACTTCAGCTCCTTAATATAAACTTGACTTCATTCTTGTAAATACATGTTCATTCAAATGACAGTTTAAAAGATGGCATCTTCTCTTGGTATGTTTGGTAGTAGATCATAATTAATCATCTTGAGGGATGTTGGCTACGTCTGAAACTTGTTCCTCACCTCCATCAAGTTGTAGATCATACCACTGAGTACTTGAGCAGCAAAATTGAAAGGTCTTCTAGCAATGATACTTGCGATAGCTGAAGAGCTCCTCAAAAAAGTGGCATACGACCCGATCTTCCTGTTGGTCATAGTCTTTTGATATGTGTGCATAAGAAATCTAAATTGGGCACATATATAAGACTTCTTGATTTGCTTCTAGTCTAAGATACCAGTATATCCTATCTATCTAAATACATGTAGGTTCTCATAAAACTCTATCGGACCTTTAGCATCTTCATCACCAAGCTATAAAACTCTCCTTAACGACTTCTTCTGAGATGATGATATGTTGATCATGCACAGTAAAAACTACTACTTACTAGTCATTCATCTGCTTTAGATGAGCATGAGTCTAAAATTGGACAATATGATCTTTAAAAATCTCAGGTCTTGCTATCATAGCATGTACAACTCTATTCTGTATGATGTCTCTATAGTTCTCAGCTTTGGGTAAATCTGGGTTGAGGAATTCACAGAGATTATGATCTCTAACAAACACTAGGTTTTCTATATATGTGAGGAAAAATAGTATGTTAGTATCTTGTGTTATAATGATATGTGATGATGAATATGATTAAATGTTGATCAAGTGTTCACTGAGTTGTTATGATTGTAATAAAATGATGTCATATGTATGCTTCACACTAGTGACTTGTTTAAGTGTATGTTTGATTGATATTAAAAAATGAATCAGTTTGACTTATCAAAAGTAAAATGTTTGGTCAATTTTGATCATGAAAATCTTGTTTAATTTAATTTATTTTGATCCAAATTGTTTTGCATTGTGTTTGTTTTCTCACAAGGAGTTGTCTGTGTCATATTATACATTTATTTCATTTCATAACAACTCAACTTGTAATTTTCTTTTAAAGTCAAATCTTTCATTGAATGCGTATGCATTTAATGATGTTATGATCTATGTTATGACAAATTACCTAATTTTGCATGGTTTTAACTGGCTTTTGAAGACCTTTACCAAGTTATAACATATTTCAAGTCATTTTAAACATTTTCAAAGATCAAAAATCATTTTTACTGATTTTGGCACTAGCATTATGACTATTCATAAACTCGATGAACACTTAATCAAATTATATCAAATCAACATGCATTACACATTCGACTAAGGTCATCTAACACATATTTAGTCTTTGATTTGATTTAAAACATCAAATAATTCATATTTTGGTTTCGGTTCATTTTGAATCAAATAATTCGACTTAGGTCTAACAATGTTTGAATCAAAATCAATGAACAAGATGTTTTAATGATTGTTTTAAGATTAGAATAGTGTTTTTATACCTATTTGATTGTGAATCAGAAGAGAAATTAATTAAATACCAGGTTTTGCATTATCAGGGTTTAGGGGTTTATGCTCTGTTTGTAATGTTTTAGAAATTTTGATTTTCGCTCTCTCTCTCTCTCTCGTGATGAATGAAAAATAACAAGTGTTGATATATATATACAACTGACAAAATGACTATCCGTTGTGGGTACAGTGTATGTATACCTTCTCTGAATAGTTTAACTCAAATTTTAATTTTAAGTCATGCACTGTGAAATACACATGCGTTGTGTGAACAATGCATCCGTTGTACAATTTTTAACTTGTACGTTGTGGACCCTTATACGTTGTATTGTGTTACAGCAGATGGTCATTTGATCATGCGTTGTGCACAATTGTTTGGAATTTGAAGCTCACAAGTGATGACTAAATAGTCATACGTTGTGTTTGTCCACTGTTTTCAAGGTGGACAAACATTTGTTCATACACTATGGACAACTTAAAAAGATTGTTTTATTCTTTATGGTGGATGAATATTTGTTCATACGCTGTGTACACTTTGATTGATTTCAATACTTTCACAACGGATGACTTACTGTCATGCATTATGAACCCCTTTATGTGATTATGTGAATTTATAGCATATGATTACCTATATGCATACGTTGTATACACTTGCACTATTTCAACAATGGATGATTATAGTCAGCCATATGTTGTAGAATGTTATTGTATTCACAGCAGATGTATTACAAACATCATATGCTGTGAACACTTGTGTGTTTATTGATGCATAGCGGATGCTTGTTTGTTCATACAGACCAACAACATCTCAGATGAGCATGAGGTCAACATTATCGATCGAGCGACAAATGAAAAAAACATATATGTTAATCGGACCAAAGTTCAAAATACATATCAAATGGATAGCTATCCACCAAACAAGGCCATAGACAGATAGGTGCAACATCTCGCATTAATATATGATGGGTGAACATCATCGTAAAACCTAAAGATCTCATATCATAGATCACGAATTTGATATTCCACCTCACAAACCTTGCTTTGAATACAACACCACAAAAATGAAAACTTCCATATTATCAAGAATAGTAAACCCTATAATTCATCATCAAGAACAGAAATTATTCAAAGTTTAGATTCCTTTAACATAATTCAGCTCACAAAGATCAAAATAAAGATATAATATTAATATAGATCAAACGTGTCTATTTAAAATCCATAAGAAAGAAGAAAATCCCATAAGATATATAAACAAATCAAGTTGAAGAGCAAACTTAGGGCTTTGATGTTGTTGGAGAAAGCTAGTGACAACAACAAACTGCAACTACCAACAACATACCTGGCCCCCGCACTTAACGTTAACATTTAATATAAACAACATCCCACCATCATTGACCTATCAACCATAAAAAAGAAAGAAAAAATCTAAAGATCAAGAGATACATAAGCAAAACATATGGAAAAGAGAGTAACATCAAGGCACTCGCCGTCGTGGGAAACAACCGGAGATGACATCTCCCGCAAGACCTCACTCCCTCTATAACAATCATTTTTTTAAGACAAGCTAGGATTGATGCTTTTGTCGACATTAGGCAACGCCAATGACAACGATGGCCGACAACACCATAGATTCCAAACACTCTCTTACTCTCACCTACGTTAAGTTTTTCCTCTAAAGCAATGTGTTGAAGTTGACGGATAAGGAAACCCGATTAAAGAGGTCATGGTAGGTTGGTGCATTGTGTCTTGTACTGGATGCAATACATAGTTGTACATTACTGTTTCTTTCCTTCATTTATTAACATATATCCTTCATTTATTAACATATAGTATAATTACAAAATTGTTATAATTAATACACTCATTATTTATATAGTTTGTAAAAAAGAGGAAAAAAAGTGAAACTAAATATGCTCTCTTAAAGTTTTAATATACCTAGAAAATATTGAAAGCAAATAATCCAATTTATTTTTAAATAAGAAAAAATGCGACAACTTAAAATGAAAATGTTACAAGTAAAAGCGATTGAAAAAAGTTAAGTGTATATAATATAAATAAATAAATAAAAATAAACAACTTAACTCAACATTATTCAATCCTCTAGGTTTAATATACTAATTACCAAATTTTATGTGCATTAAGGTTTGTACCTTAAGCTTAGTGGGTTGTACTTACTTTTAGATTTTTTTTTAATCTTTAAATTTTTTTACTTTTAACTTCAATACTTTTATATTTTTTACAATTTAACCCTATGATTTTTTACTTTTCATTTCACCCTTATACCTTTCATATTTTTACAAGTTTTTTATTTTATGTTTCGGCCTAAATTTTACAAGTTAACACACTGTTACGTGTGCGTGTGACTTTAGGTTTACGCTTATTTTTCCCCTTTAACGGCTTGTCACAACGCGTGAGTACTAGATAAACTTAATTATTTTTTAATGTTTTATGTTTCACGGGTGTGGTTTAACGTTTTTACGATTACTTTTTCATTTGGTTTTATATTTTTCGTTTTTATTTCCTTTTTAATACGAGTTTTTGGGTGTTGGTTGTTGCTAATGGTAGTATGATATTTTTGCTACTTAACATGATTTTATGCCCACACCGTATTGCGGGGGCTTAATACTAGTTATAACCTAAACATAATGTTTATATTTTTAAAGTTGTTACCTGAAAATCAAGTATAGGTTGGACTCACCATAGATTAGATTTTGGTTATGTTTGATTGTAATAGGATTAATATTAGTTTGCATTTGTAAGTTTGTTAGTTAGTTAAGTTTTGCTGCCCCAACGAAACTGTAGTTCGCTCATAGCAAGCTGCTAGTTTCACCCGGCGAAACTATCTGTCTCAGCTGGGCGAAACTATAGTTTTGGCAGGATAGTTTCGCTGACAGCGAAACTGTCAACGAAACTATCTTTACTATATATAATTTTGATCTTTTTCATTGTAAGGATCAATGCAAAACCCTAATCTGTTTATCATTGCTGCAAGATCTATTGTAAGATGGTTTTTCACAAATATATATTGAGCTTTGTTACATTGTTAGTATTGGATAATGATTGTTATATTTTGAATACTTTTGGGGTTTTTCTTCATCATCATATTACTTATTGTTTATTTTTATTGTTGATGTTGAACGATTCAACCTCTCAAGTGTACTGTAATTCTATCAGTTGGATCAACAAAATGGTAATAGAGCCTTTGTGCTCTTGATTGTTTGGGGTTTTTTCGTTGTTTGTATTCAATATAACTATTTCATCAATTCCGGATCAAATTTGAGTGTATTTGATATGGAATTTCATTGAAATGCTTTCTTTTTGGTTGGGAAAGCCTTAGTAATTATCAGATCTCAAGTTGATTGAGTTTTGAGTGATTTCAGTTTGATTTCGTGGTCAAAATTTTTCAGACTCATTGGACAAATTTACAGTTCTTCCAGCGAAACTATTGCATTCATCCTGCGAAAGTATAAGTATTTTGTACTTTGTGGTTGTTTTGACAATCTCAGCGAATGTATAGTCTAAGAACGAAATTTCAACAACGCTTGTGTTCTACCCTCAAATGAAATTGTTGTCGAAATTACGTCTGCACGAAAGTTCAAGCTTGTTTCGTGCGAAACTATCGGTGAAACAAAGCATATTCAAGCTTTTGGCTAGCGAAACCGCTGCCGAAATTAGCAGCAAAACTAGTGTTTTCTCAGCGAAACTAGTTAAATCCAACGTAATTGTCATTTCTTCTGCGAAATTGCCGAGTCTTCTACGAAGCTATCATGTCAAAGATGACTATTCTCACTCTTGTTGATATAGAAAGTGTGGCACCCAAGAGACCCCCGAGACTTATCAATGGAGACAACTTCGAAGATTGGAAGAGATGTCTTAAAGAATTCTTTTTCTACAATGATCATAATCAATGGGAATTAGTCATCTCTGGTCCACACATACCAACTGTTAATGTTGGTGATGTTGTTTCTCAAAACAAGGACCTAGCCACAACTAACAAAAATATTTGAAGTTGACTGATAGAGATCATAAAGCTTTCGGATCTTTAAATCAATGCCTGGCACCAGACATCTACAACTGTTTTTCCGAACACAAGAATGCTAAGTCTCTCTATGATGCTCTCTATGAGTTTTATGATGGAAATGATGAGTTGGTAAAAGACAAGGGCATTCAAGCTAAAAAGGAGTTTAACTCATTTGTGGATTACAAGAATGAGAGCCTCACTGACCTAACAAACCGTTTTCTGAAAGTCTCCAGCACATTGAAGAAATATGATGAGAAACTTTCCAGCAGTGAGCAAGTAAATAGGTTGTTGGACTCACTCCCACCATAGTAGAGTTTGCAAGTGAGGATGTTGAAGCAAGAAAGAGATTTCACTATCTACAAGCTTATGAAAATCATTAATAAGCTTAAATCATTAATAAGAATTTTGGAGGTCAAAGCTCTAACTCCGAATTAGACTTTGATAAATCCAAACTGAGGTGCTTTAATTGCAAGCAGTTAGGACACTATAAACAAGAATGTCCATTGTCGATATCACCGATCCAAGCAATTTAGTAGTGCCGAGATTAGCTTCCAACGGAGATAAGGAAGAAATGAAACAGAAGAAAGAGATAGCCTTGATTTCTAACTTTGAATGGAGTGTAGAAGTAGAAGAGACTAAAGAAGAAATCAATCAAACTCTGGTTGCTGAGATTGTTGAAGAAAAGAAGAAGATGAATTGTGAGGAAGAATTTGATTTGTTTAAAGAGTTCAGAGGTGAAGCTAAAGAAGCTGAGGATTGTGAGGAGTGTGTAAAGAAGGTTAAAGATGATGACTTGAAGGCTGAGGTTTTGATAGAGGGTGAAGATAAGAAGGTTTTGAAAGCTTGAAGCCAGACTATAGAGCAAAGCAAAGAAAAAAAAAATACTACAACCACTGTCAAAGAAAACAAGCTGAGTACTCTGATGTGTCAATGCGAGAAGGCTTTGGCAGCAAAAAAGGTGGTGATGGGACTTCCATATGAGGTAATTCAAGATATGTGTTCTTCAGCTTGTAAAATAAGGCTATTTGGTGTGTATAAACCAAATCGTCTGTTACTCGATAATGAAAAGGATTTAAAACAAATAATGAAAAGCTTAAAACAAACGAGTCAAAATATTTTGTTAAATTAAATGAAGCTTTAAAAGAAAATGAACACTTAAACAGTATTGTCTTGGAAAGAAATGTTGAATTTAATACTTTGACTAAAAGGGTTGCACTTGCTGAGTTTGAAACAAGTAAACTTCAGTCAAAGCTTGATAAATGGACTATATCAGGGATGAAACATGATGATTTGTGCAAATCATAGAGTGGGGCTGGGGTTAAAATAGGTTTGGGTTATGAAACTATTGCGGTTTATCCTCCTCCTAGTACTTATTGCTATTCACCTATGTCTGTTCCGCATCCTTCTAATGATTTGATTCAAGTAGATACTAACAGTATGTCTGCAGGTTTAGAAGGTGTGAATAGTAAGCACGTACGTGAGGAGTATGGTTATGGACCGACTAGCGGTCTTGGATGCAATAGTTTTAGTACACCTGAACCTCAACACTCTGTTTTAAATCATAACTCTAGCTTAAGTTCTGTTTTTGTTTCAAACGATCTGTTTCAAACAATGTTTAGCTTGTTCTAGTGATGTTTTTATCTCTTCTTTAAATGATTTAAGTTGTAATGTTGATGTTTCTTCTGATTGTGTTAATTCTAATGTGAATGATTATGTTGTTGAGCGTAAAGTATAACAAAAAGCAATTATTTTGAAAAAAATTTTTCTCACCTCATCCCATGTTTTACCATTTCACTATCAAGTGAACGGTAACGTCATCATCTTGTGCAAGTACAAGTGGTAAAAGTACCACATGCACTTCAAATGAAAATTCATCAATTTCTGTAAATAATTATTCTTTTTAAAATAAAAACAGTATTAATCCAAGTTGATCACACTTGAATGAAACCATGAAGATTATAGATCAAAATATGATAATTATAATCAAAACCCCTTTGATCTTTAATTAGATTGCTAATAATTTATTTACAAGTAATCTCCCAATCTATTAGTCATACAACCATTAGCCTAATTCTAATTACAATTAGGCTTATAGTCTAGTCTAAGTTTCTTTATTTGCGCTTAACCCCCTAGACTTAGGCTAATTAATGGCAATTACATATAAAGCATAAAAATGACTAAAACATATTTAAATATATTTTGTTGACACAAAATATATTTATTACAATAAAACTCCTAGTCATCTAAAGCTTCGTCTTGTCTCATTGCTTTGTTTTGAATGTGTCGGGTTTGACTTTCGTGTTGATTTTGACTGTTTTGATAATATAGACTATCTGGTACAGCTCCAACAATACTCCCCCTTAGTCTATCATTATAAATGTCTTTAAACAAAATCAACACCGAGAAGTCAACAACAGAAAGATCTTCAGCTTTGAAGTTTTCTGAATCTGATGAGAAAGATTATTCATCTCATAAACTCCCCCTATTTATATGCTTCCCCTTTTCATGTGCATCCTTTGAGAGGATGTTTGAACAACTTTCCCAAATCTCTAATCTCGAGTTCTCCAGAACATGTAGGAGGAGGATTCCTAGCTCGATATTTTCTATAAACTTGAGGAACAGGTTCTCTGATCAGGTACATCGCCCAACTGATGATCGGCCATAACTTACAATAAAAATCCAAAACACATTCACAAACACAATCTTGACATTTCTAATTAGATCATTTCATTTTAACAAAATAGACTCATGTTTATCTGTGTGTGAAAACAAGCGAACCCGTGTTCGTTTCTGCGCAATTTCTATGAAATGCATGAAAATTGTAACAACATAAAATGGAAGACCTAAAAGAAATTTTGAAATGAAAATTTATTATAATTTCTTTATTATATACATTTATTATCATTTTTTTTATCTATTAATTTTTTATAACCGAGAACTGAATCGATCATGATATAACATCCTCGAGATATACTTTAGCACAAAGATGAAATTTATCATCGACAAGCAATACGATCACACTGATAACTGAATCTAATCACATTCTTTGAATGATTTTTGAATTTCTCAAACAGATCAATAACGATTGCTGATATGTTTGTCCACTTAAACCCATGCCCTATCTTTTTCAACAAACAACAGATGATTCGATAAGGTTTGATTAAATACTTTAGAATGCTATGACCCTACAATCATTTAGCCAAAACCCTCACCCAACCTCAGGATTTCTTGAATTTTGTTATGATTTTTATAGAGTAAGGCTTGTGCATTAGTGTGCAAGTGATTATCAACAAAATATTGCATTCTGTGATGAATTCATCGTTACATGATTTGACACAACTTAGTCCAAAATGGTGAGAGCTCCAGGTCTATACTCACGTATAACAAAGGAGATGACCATTTAATCATGTGCCGATGAGAGCTCCAGGTCAGTACTATCGTACAGCAAAAGAGATCATCACTCCAGGTCAGTACTTCTGTACTTAACAGAGGAGATTAGCACAAACACAAGACACATAAATACACCAAACATGGCTCAAAGATATGAATTATATGAATTGTTTCATGGTGGGTGAAAGATCAATTCTCAATCCAACTTTTGTCAGGACTCAGTTTTCGTGTAGGCCAAAATGATCGAGTAAATCCAGACATCCTTAAGCATAAATTTTAATTTAAATCATTACGTTGTTGTCTACTTTATTTTTTAGGCTGAGTCTACCAAGCATATAATTAAAGAATTTGTTTGTTTTTCTATTATTTGCAATTAAAAAAATGTAAATCAGATAACAACATCAGTTACTATCATTTCTCATTTTAAACGCAAGTCATGCAAAAACAAGCATATCAAGAAGATATACAATTATTTCTCTGTCATCTCGAATGAAGTTCCCAGTTCTTTTATTTATTTACTATACTCTCCCCCTAAATTTTTATTTTTGCAAACCTATTTTTTTATTATATAAAACTGTATAAAAATAGAAATTTATCAAAGGAAGTCTTCCAAACTACACTGATATGAAGATAAGAAATGAATTATCAAGTTCTGCAGTGATTGTGAAGTGAGAATTGTGATTGTGCATATAAAAATCCAGATTGTGGATAAAATACCATGACCTTAACCTGTTTGTTCTGCCTCAAATTTGAATTAGGAACAATCTCTGTTAGTAAACCGAATTACTATCAGTCCTCCTGAATTGTTTCTACACTAAAAACAAATTAGTTTGAAAGGGAACCCAGACCATCGTAGTCATGGAAATTTCTTTTCAATCAATATAAGAAACCTGCTTTTACACACAACCGTTTAAACAATCGGGAATATCTATATCCTTCTTTTTAATTTGCCAAATTTGTTTCGGTTCAATTAATTTGGATTTGAATGAATTAAATTTGGAAAACGTTTTTGTAGATACATCATATTCCTAGTTTATGAGCTTGATGTAAAAGTCTTTCATGTCTTACATATATGTAATGAATTGATTCGATGTTATATAATATGTGGTGGTTGTTTATCAATGTTTATCTATTTCATATTATTATTGTGTTGAATATGATTCATATGTATGAACTTATTATATAGGTTTGAAGTTGTTGTACATAGTTCTTAGTCAATAATGATTGATAAATGTGTTCAAACTTAGTCGGATGAGTTTTCATGTGAATGGACCAAACGCATGAATACATCATGCTTATGGACCAGTCGCACGACTGAATCACGAGATTGGATCAGTCGTACGAATGAGACATAAGATTGGCTCTTGATTTTGCATGTGATTCGATTAGTTTTGGTGTTAAACTTAACTTTTTTTATTTAAAAGAGTCATTCTTTTGAGTCAAAAAGTGTTTTTGACGTTTCCAGGCGTTAAAGTTCAAGTTTTTTGTTATACAGAAGATTAGGATTTCTGGGTAAATTGTAATTCGTGTCTAAGTGCCAAAAGTTCAATTTTACCAAACATAGCAGCCTTCAGTCGCACGAATAGCTCATTCGTACGATTGAGCTCATTCGTACACTCCATACGCACGACTGAATTTAGTCGCATTGATCATTCACACGACTGAACAACTTCAGTCGATTGAGTCTATTCGCCTTGTTCATACAGACGACTGAATCCAATTACACAATTGAATTCATTCGCACTCTTCATTCGCACGAGTGATTCATACACATTGTCCAGTCGCACGATTGAAGATGTCCTGTTCTCCAAGTACAAAGTTTATATAAATGGAAGATTAGTTTGCAGCGTTTACAGCCGGGAAGGACTCACGCATCCAGAACCTTCTGCTTTTGGAGAATGAGATAAGAAATCAGAATAACCCACCGAAGCTTATAACATTGGATGATTATCCGCAATGGAAACAGTGGTTTGAGATTTACTTAAATGGAGTTGATCCCAATCTTTGGACCTCTATCGAGACTGGTTACACGGTGCTAGTCAGTGCTAATGGAGTCAAACTAACTTTGGGAGGAATGAATGAAACACAAAAGATATTCTTCAATGCTGAGAAGAAAGTATATGCCCTATTAACTTAGTCAATCCCGAAAGACATCTTTCATCAGTTTTCTGAGAACAAACATGCCAAAAAACTATGTGAGGCTTTAGAGAAGAGATACGATGGGAATGCGACATTAATGGCACTAAAGGCAAATGCTCTCAAGAAGGAGTGATAACTTCTCTTTTATAGGAAACGAGAGCTTGGATGACATCATCGACAGGTTCTACCATCTGATGAGTGAGCTGCACAATCATGGTGTAACAACGTCTATGGAAGATAAAGTTTCAAGCTTTGCAGATGGTTTGCCTGGGAAATAGGATACATTTATGTCCAATATCAGACAGAATGACATTCTTGCAACATTGGACATAAATGACTTCATCTTGAAGTTGAGAGAGGAAGAGTTGAGGATGAAATACAAGTCGAAGAAAGGATCCTACATTCAGAATCCTTCACTCTACAACTCAGTTTCATCTTCAGCTGTTTCAGGAGCACCTCTACAAACAGCTTTTGTGTCTAGTTCTTCTACTATCGCCCAATCCACAGCTTTAGGACCAGAAACGTTAGGGTGATCTACTGCCCAATATGTAGTGTTTGAAGCCAATACTACAAAGTTGAAGACCGAGAATCTCGGTAATATCACAGTGGAAGTTTCAACGGAGCACATGGATCTTCTAGGAGCTGTTGTCCAATCCTATGATGGTTTAGTCGCTAGAAAGATTGGAAATTGTCATCTTGCAGATGAAGACTATGAGCAAGTTGATGAGAATGAACTAGAGAGAATGGATTTCATATGGGCCTTGGGAAGTGTAGTCTATAGAGCTAAAAAGTTTGTCAAGAAGATGGGACAGAACCTAATAGCCACTAAGGATACGACATTTGGTTTTGACAATACCAAAGTAACATGTTTTAACTTTGGTGAGAAGGGGCACTTTAAACGTGAATGTGTAAAGCCAAAGAAAACAGGTAATGGAAACTGTAGGACCGGTGAAGGGGGTCACTTACAACACAACAACACAAAGAGGAGATTAACCAAAAATTTAATCAAACAGTAAACTAGATTAACCACAAGTAAGACACAAAGAACACAGGTAATGTAAGAGACAGAACACAAGGGCATAATTATATGGTTTTCAAGAATGTAGTATATTCCTTTCTCTATGTTCAATTACAAGTGTTACAAGACATAAAAGAAAGATACAAGAACATGAGATACTTATACTACATCCTATAGCCGGCTATACTATGAAAGCCAACTGGATACAATTGACTAGACATAAACAAAATCAATTGTAGAGTCAAAAGGCAGATTGCCTTTTGACTAGTGACTATGACATGCCATAGCTCACATCCTTATCTATTACAAAAAGGATAAAGTACATGAAGTAGAAAGTTACAGACTCAAGATCTCAATGTACAGTTACCAAAAGCATGGACCTTTTCACAAACTCATGCAAGTTGGTGACTTTACAGAGTTGCA
>BJCM01215790.1:0-18995 GCA_018326385.1 Flaveria bidentis | reverse complement strand
GACTTAAGACCTCAATGTACAGTTACCAAAAGCATGGATCTTTTCACCAACTCATGTAAGTTGGTGACTTTATAGAGTTGCAGCGGAAAGGGGTCCAGCTTTATGGAAAAGTACATCATATAAAGCATGTTACTAAAAGTTTTTGGAAGAAATCTGTCTTCAAGAGTTCAGCTTCGGAAGACTTTGTCTCTGAAGCTTCGGAAGACTTCATCTTAGGCTTCGGAAGATATTGGTCTTGTCTTTAGAAGATTTCACACTTAGAGTATTTCAGCTGCATGTGTGAAACCTCCGAAGCATTCATCTTCAGTATTTGTGCAGTATGCATGCAGAATGACTTTGGTTGCTTCAGCCTCAATACATATTCTCTACAAGGAGGTTACTGTAGATACATGTGTACCTAGTTTATGTGCTTAAATGTAAAAGTCTTTCATATCTTACATATGTGTAATTTGACGAAGTAATGAAATATGATATATGATTTGATGTTTATTTATCTTTAATTCATATGCATGACTTCTTATATAGGTTTAAGGTTGTTTTACATAATTCTTAGTCAATAATGATTGATTAATGTATTCAACCTAGTAGGATGAGTATTCATGCTAATGGCCCGTACTTATAGACCATACGCATGAATACATCATGCTTATGGGCCAGTTGCACGACTGAACCCGGAGACTAGATCAGTCGTATGATTGAGACAAAAGATTGACTCAGTCACACGACTGAACCATCAGTCATGTGTATGACACAGTCGCATGATTCAGTCGCACGACTGAACCATGCTAATGGTTTAGTCGTACGAATGGAAACCACTAACCTATAAATACTACTTAATTCATAGAAAAAAATGTGAATTGGAAACACTTTGAGAGATATTACGAATACACAGAAACCCTAGCCGTTTAGAGCATCCCATACAACCAGTCCAAGTTCATAGTTTGTTCCTAAGCAATTCCTACTCGTTCTTAACGTTTAGTTCAATCTTATATCGATTAGTTTATCGTTCTCACTGATTGGATCGCCAATAATATAGGATTCCACACTATTTGATCTGGTTTAAATGCAAAATCAGTTAGTACTCCGTACGTACACGGTCCTAACAACTAGTATCAGAGCTTTGGCTCTTGAATTAGCATTTGATTCAATTAGGTTTGGTGTCAAAAACCTATGTTTTAATCAAAAGAGTCACCATGTTGCTTCAAAAGGTGTTTTCGATGTTTTCTAGCATTAAAGTTTCAATTTTTCATAATACGACAGATTAGGGTTCTAAGAAAAATCGTCAAAGTGTCAAAATCTTCAATTTTGCCAAAACAGAAGCCTTTAGTCACACGACTAGCTCATTCATATGATTGAAATCATTTTTATCATCCATTCGCATGACTAAACTCAATCGCATTCCTCATTCTCTTGACTGAACAACTACAGTCGCTTGTTTTCAATCGTCCTGGTCATACGCACGACTGAATCCAATCGCACGATTGAATTCATTCGCACACTTCATTCGCATGAGTGATCCATACTCATAGTTCCTTCGCATGAGTGATCCATAATCATAGTCCAATCGTACGATTAAAACTAGCCTGTTCTCCAAGTACCAAGTTTATAAAAATGGAAGAGCAATTTGCTACGTTTCATGTCGGGAAGGACTCACGCATCCAGAATCTACTACTTCTGGAGAATGAGATTGGTAGTAATAATAAACCTCCAAAGTTGTTAACGTGGGATGAATATCCTTAGTTGAAACAACGGTTTGAGATTTACTTAAATGGAGTTGATCGCAATCTTTGGACATCCATTGAAACTTGTTACACAATACCAGTCAGTAATAATGAAGTCAAGTTAACCTTGGGAGGAATGAGTGAAGCTCAGTGCTCTTCAATGCTGAGAAGAAAGTTTATGCCTTGTTGGCTCAATCAATACCGAAAGACCTCTTTCATCAGTTTTCTAAAAACAAGCAGGCCAAAAAGCTATGGGAGGCATTAGAGAAGAGATATGAAGGAAATGCAACGTTAATGGCATTAAAGGCTAAGGCTCTCAAGAAGGAGTTTGATAATTTTTCTTCGATATGGAATGTGAGCTTAGATGAGATTATTGACAGATTCTATCATCTAATGAGTGAGCTGCACACTCATGGTGTAACCAAATCAATGGAAGATAAAATTTCAAGTTTTGCTGATGGGTTGCCTGAGAAATGGGTTTCATTTGTGTCTAATCTGAGATAGAATGACATTCTATAAACATTAGACATAAATGACTTCATCTTGAAGTTAAGGAAGGAGGAACTACAGATGAAGTACAAGTCAAAGAAAGGATCCTACGTTCAAAATCCTTCACTCTACAATTCAGTTCCACCTCCGACTCTTTCAGGCTCACCATTATAAACAACATTCGTGTCTAGTTCATCTGCTCCCTCCTAAACCAGTGCATCAGGACCAGAAACGTCAGGGTCATCAGGGTCCCAAGACACAATGACTAAAGCCAATACTACCAAGTTGAAGACCGAGAATCGCGGTAATATCACAGTGGAAGTTGCAAAGGAGCACATTGATCTTCTAGCAGCTGTTCTCCAATCGTATGATGGTTTAGTTGCCTGGAAGATTGGAAATTGTCATCTTGCAGATGAAGATTATGAGCAAGTTGATGAGAATGAGCTAGAGAGAATGGACATCATGTGGGCCTTGGCAAGTGCAGTTAGAAGAGCTAAAACATTTGTCAAGAAGACGAGGCAGAACCTAGTAGCCACTAAAGATACGACTTTTGGATTTGACAAAACCAAAGTCACGTGCTTTTACTGTGGTTAAAAGGGGCACTTTAAACGTGAATGCGTAAAGCCTAAGAAAAATAGAAATGGAAACCCATTTACCACATTCAACCATCAAGACAATGACGTGATTAGAACTGCTTCTTCGAGCAAAGAGACAAAGGCTCTAATTGCTCTAGGTGATGAAGGACAAGTTTGGTCCTTCCGATTTGTTTCTCCTAGAGAATCAAATATTGCATTTTTCGAAGCATTGGATGATGGGTCTGCTAGTGAAGTTGAGATTGAAGCTGAGCAAGCGATGTCGGATACCGAAGAAGCTGTAAACATGGTAAATCACCTGGTTGAGGAAGAGCTCAGAGCAACTAGGTCAGAATCTCCAGCCTCCGAATAGACTAACTCTACTTTGATGGCTAATTCAACCGTTTCCTCACAGGGTGTCCACTACAGCGCTATCACTAATTCCTGGATTATTGATAATGGGGCGTCCAAGCACATGACAGGGAATTTGTCCCTCCTTTTCAACGTCAAACAAATTAAAGGGGGACATGTGTCATTTGTTGAAAAAAAAGGAGGTTATATCACCACTCAAGGAGAAGTGGGAAACGAGAAAGTGAAGTTTGACAAGGTCAACGACGTTCAACAACTACAGAAAAACTTACTTTCTATCTCCCAAATCTGTGATAAAGGATTTAAAGTTGTATTTGACAACAAGAAGTGCTACATGCTGAAGAAGGACTATGTGATTAAGGAGGATAAAGTTGTTATGTCAGCTTCAAGATATAACGATTTGTATGTATTGGATCTATCAATAGCCTCCATAACTGATCACACTGTAATATGCTTCTTGTCAAAGGCAACTAAGAGGGATTCAATCTTCTGGCATAGGAGAATGGAACATATTAATCCAAGGAAGATGAATCATCTGATATAGAATGATTTAGTAAATGGAATAACTGTCAAGAACTTCCAACTTCCAGATTTTTGTGTGGCATGTAAGAAAGGGAAACAGACCAAGAAGTCTCACAAGGCAAAGAAAGTTCATTCAATCGATCTTCCTCTTAAGCTTCTACACATGGATCTGTTCGGCCCTGTGAGCAAAAATAGCATTGTTGGAGACCTTTATTGCTTAGTAGTAACGGATGATTACTCAAGATTCTCTTGGGTGATGTTTCTAAAGCCAAATCATAGACTTTTGAATCATTCAAACATCTAGTAACTACTTTGGAGTCACTCTACAAGCTGAAAGTAAGGTAGATTCGATCAGACAACGGCACAGAGTTCAAGAATCAGTGGATGGAAGCATATTGTAGAGAGAGAGAGGAATTGTACATCAATTTACCTCTGCCTACACTCCATAGATGAATGGGGTTGCTTAACGAAATAATCGGAGCTTGATAGAGACAGCAAGAACTATGCTAGCCGACTCTATATTGCCTATTCAATTCTGGAATGAGGCAGTGGCTAATGCTTGTTATACACTCAATCAAGTCTTATTGGTCAAACGACATGGAAAAACATGTTATGAACTCCTCCAGCGACGTAAACCCAAGCTAGAGTATGTAGAACCGTTTGGCGTACCGTGCATGTTGTTGAAGAAAACTCAGACAGGAAAGTTTAGTGAGAAGGCAGAAGAAGGTATTTTTCTCAGATACAACATACCAGACAAGAGAGTTTATAAAAACTCAACGGGTTAGGTAGAAGTGTGGTGCAACATTGATGTTCAAAGATACACCACCCCCCTGCTGGAAAAGGACCCTCCTTCTTCTTCGACTATGATGGATTCTTTAAATCCTTCAATCTACCACCTTTTCCTACTAATGATGAGTTGTGTGCGAGGATGATGTACGATGTTCTGAACACTCCACGACCAGACTTGACATCAACGGCTCCATTAGATGATACTTCTACTCCTTCAGGGGGAGAGCTTGAAGTAAGTGATTTTTCTTCTGATGATGAAGCAGTTGAGACTGCAAATGTGAAACAGGAGGAACAAGTTCCAACCAATGAAAGTAGACAAGCATCACATCCTGATGCCTCTAACACTTGCGGAACCTTATACTCCAACAGCTTCAGAAAGTGAACCTAGGTTTCACAATCTGGATAATGAGGTAGTTGTTCCCACCACTCGTGGATCTCGGATTAATGTTTATCATCCCTTGGACAATGTCATTGGGGATGTTCGATCGGGAGTACAGACACGAAATCAGCTATACTCAGCTAATTTTGCCTCAGTCATCGAAAAGGGATATCTTCACGATGTAGCATATCGATGTTTTATGTCTCAATTTGAGCCAAAACATGTGAGTGAAGCCTTAAATGATGAGGCATGGGTAAGTGCAATGCAAGAAGAACTCCTACAGTTCAAGAAGTTAGGAGTATGGACCCTTGTGGACAAACCAAAAGGTGCTAAAGTGATATGCATTAAATAGGTGTTGAAGTGTAAGAAAGATGACCAAGGGGTTATAATCAGGAGTAAGGGTCGACTTGTAGTTCAAGGATTTTGACAAGTCAAAGGCATAGATTACAATGAAGTGTTTGCACGAGTGGCAAGGATGGAAGCTATTTGTATCTTACTAGCCTATGCATCTTACATGAAGATTAAAGTTTATCAAGTAGATGTAAAGAGTGCAATCCTTCATGGTGAAATCCGTGAAATAGTTTTTGTTATTTAACCCGAAGGATTTGAGGATCCGTATCATCAGGATAGAGTTTACAAACTGGACAAGGCTCTTTACGGGCTCCATCAAGCCCCTAGAGCCTGGTATTAGAAACTCTCAACTCATCTTGTGAAACATGGTTTTCACAGAGGAGTTATTGACTATACATTGTTTATCAAAGAAAAGGATGGTGATTTACTGCTAGTACAAATATATGTGGATGACATAATCTTCGGTTCCAAAAACGAAGATTTATGTAAAGAATTCGAATCTGTAGTGAAAGTAGAGTTTGAGATGAGTGCCATTGGGGAGATTAAGTTCTTCCTTGGATTACAGGTGGATCAGACACCAAAAGGAATCTTCCTGCATCAGTCCAAATATGTAGGTGATATCCTCAGTTAGTTCAACATGGAGAATGCTTCTGCTTCTGGAACTCCACTTGCCATAAACCATAACGTGGCATCCGATGAAAATAGTGATCTAGTTGATGCAACGATGTTCAGAGGAATGATCAGATCTCTCATGTACCTCACAGCCTCATGTCTTGATATCATGTACGCCACGTGTCTTTGTTTTAGATATCAGGAAAAACCAAAAGTAAATCATCTCATCGAAGTTAAAAGGATCTTTTGTTATCTAAAGGGTACTTCAACACTTGGGTTGTGAAATCCTCATAATGATGACTTTGAGCTTACAATGTATAGTGACTCGAATTATGGTGGTTGCAAAATGAAATACAAGTCAACATCAGTGGGATGTCAGTTCTTTGGTAGACGGTTAGTCACCTGGTAATGTAAGAAGCAGACCTCAGTTGATCTGTCAACATGTAAAGTTGAATACATTGTTGCTGCAAGCTGTTGCTCCCAAATCATTTGAATTCAACAGCAAATGCGCGACTACGGTTTGAAATTTTCTAACACCCCTATTTTTGTTGATAACTCTGTTGCAATTGTTGTAACCAAAAATCCGGTCCAACACCCTAAAAAAACACATCAGTATTAAATATCACTTTATACGTGACTGTTTTGAAAAGAAATTAATCGATGTTGGTAAAATTAATACCGATTTTCAATGCGTCAACCTCTACACAAAAACATTTGACAAACCTAGGTTTTATATGTTTTAGAGGTTAATGGCGTTAAAAAGAAAAGTGATATGATTCGAGAAGAAGAAAAGTGATGTGATTAAAGAAGAAATCAGTTCCTAGTCCAACATGTTTTTCTTAGTTTCTTATTTATTTTCGTTTATTTTATTTTATTTTCATGTCTATTAAAATCCAAAAACACAAAAAGATTTTTGGTTTTAGAATTTTAGGGGGAGAATAGTTTAGGTTAGTATTTAATTGTTGCAGTATTTATTTACCTAAAAAAATGAGGGGGAGGGCATATTAGTTGATAAAATGAAATCAAATCTAGGATTATGATTCAAAGTTTATGGAAAATGATAGTACACAGGGAACAAATTGTTTGGGACGTTAAAAAGATTTAAGTGTTCGACATGCTTAATTCAAAGTATAAGTCTGAGGAGTCTAAGCACAACAAAAGGAAAAATGATAGTAAAACTAGTCTACTATCGAGGTAACATAGAGAAAGTATACCTAGAGGTTTCTAGTTCATTATATGATATGTCGGTAGATTCAACACAATAGATGGGTAGACCTCTTTGGTAATTTAAATTTAAACAAAGTTGTTCAACTTGCTGTGGGTTCTCATCTTATCCCTGGTTAACACAATCAACGCATTTCCAATAAGGGGTGACGAGCAAAATAAACGCCACAAATGTGTGCGGATGACCATAAAAATAAGCAAAGCACACGAAAACAATTGCTAAATGCAATCAAGCTAATGACTAACATTGTTAGTGCGATATGTGCAAAAGAAAATTAAATGCTCTAACAAGAAGATAGGTTGTTTGCCACTCTGCTGTGCGGTGGCACTGACCTGAGGATAAGCATAACCAAAATATTCTATAATTGATTGTTGTTTGCGCCTCTCTGGTGTGCGATGGTACTGACCTGAGGCTTGGCATCTCTTTGAAAGCTCTTAGAATAGTTTCTTCTTGAAATATACCCGTAGACCGCTTAATAATCTCCTGAGGAATGTTGATTACCATATAAGTGTGGCATCTACAAATGCTAGTTGAAATAATCAAACCTAACTCATCACGAATGTGAGTCAAAAATCTGTGTTTGGATTTAAGTGGACAACTATACTGATAAGCATCGTGAGTGCAACACTAGACTATCAAAATCATTGTGTGCATCTTATAGCTCTACTATGATTTCTTGAAAGTGCTATTGACTCTCAAACAAAACAATAATCTAGCATCAAAGTGCATATTAAAGGGGGTTCCTAAATGATTATGATATACCTGTATCATTCCATAATGAATCTTTTCACAAATGATCAAATTAACTTCAAATTGTTCTGCTCAATCCCAAAAACAACAAAAATATGTCTTGTGTTTTCTTTTAAATTTCAAAGTTGTTTTCTATTTACTAGTCATTTGTAGTGTAGACGTCGGACTATACAACTAGCTGAATTCTGTGAATCACTCATTAAAAGAGATCACGTCTGAGTTGACCAATCGGTTTTAATTTAAAAGGATCACGTTTGAGGTGGTCAATCAGTTCCAAACTAAAAGGATCACGTCTGAGGTGATCAAATGGTGTTAAAAGGTCATAATGTTATATCAAAAGTTAAATTGTGAAGTGTTTGAAAGTGGATGAGTTCAAACACATAAGTATGAGCCAAGCGTATGATTGAATCATAAGGATGAGCCAATCGCACGTTTGAACCATACGAATGAGCCAGTCACACGATTGGACCATAAGAATAGGACAACCATGCAATTGGACCACAAGATTGAACGTACGAATGGATGAAGGAGTGTGAGCAAGTCGCACGACTGAACCCCAATCGCACAACTGAAGCATGAGTATGGGCTCATTCGCACGACTGGAGCATAAGTATGGGTCCAGTCGCACAACTGATATTTAAAATAGTATAAATAAGGGGGTCAGTCGGTCGTAACCCTTACCACCCTTCAAGTTCTCTGAAATCGCCCATACTCGCACATACTCTGCCCAAATTTCGTTTGCTTGTTTTTACCAACTGATTGTGATTCTAATGTGTATTCTATCCATCTACAGGTATTGTGAGACTGAAATCGAGCGAAATGAATGAACTTAACAAACCCTAAAAGACCTAATCGGTTAACATCAAGAAACGAGACTAAACCCTAAAATAGACCACTTAAATGGACAAAAAGTTGATTTAAAGGACATTTAGTGTTATTTCGTGTCTCTGCGAGTGTAATGAGTCTCAACACAAAGTCTAAAATAAAATTTTGACAAAGATTCAAATCTTGGATGTTCAACAGTGTAGGATGCGAATGGTCAGGCTAATGAACTTCAGTCGCACGATTGAGCTGGGCGCACGATTCAATCGCACGAATGAATCAATCGGTGACTCAGTCGCACGACTGACTCAAGCGCATGGTGTAGTATACGACTAAGCTCAGTCGCAGGCTTTATCGCATGACTAAACTCAGCCGCAGGCTCTATCGCACGACTGAACTCAGCCTCAGGTTCAATCGTACGACTGAACTCAATCGTATGACTGAACTCAATCGTACGACTAAAACTCAGTCGTATGGTTCAGTCGCACGACTGAACTAGTATGATCAAAACAAATTTAGTTCCAACTATCTTCTGTTATGCATAAATCTAACATATATTTTTCTTGTGTTACAGCAACATGGCTAATAGATGGACGATGAGCACGAAGCACAACATTTGTGCTCACTTAGATGCGATTACTCGGAATGCTTCTGAGTTTACTGGGATCATAGCCTTTCTGAGGAGGACGAGGATCTTCAAGGCCACATCTACACCCTGCATGCCATACAGATCATTACAACAGACCTTCTCGGAAGGTGCTATAGTTGACAGGTCCACTGAGCCTCATTGTATCCAAAGCTCAATCTTCGGACAGGAGATTAGCATTACTGCAACAGATCTTAGGCGAGTCCTAGATCTGGGTGAGGATGGTGACCACCCAACCAAGCTACATCCTCTGACCATTCGAGGTTGCTTTCTATGGATAAAGTACACTGGGGACATCAATGTAGTTGTGGTCAACAAGAGCAACCTATGCCCCCAGTTTAAGTACTTGGCTCATGTCATCCTCAAGTACATTGCATTAAGGAGAGGAGGATTCGACGAGATATCAAATAAAATCCAGAATGGATATGTTGCTCTGGAACTGAGCCACACTTTCAGTTTCTCCCACATGATATTCTCTTACATGATAGAGAACCTAGAAGCTAAAGGCAAGGAAGGCTTCTGTATGTACCCATGGTTTTTATAGATGGTTATTGATGAGAAAATTCCTTCGCTGCCAAAGGAGAGAGACAATGTTGTTACACTAGAGGTTATGGATGATACTACACAGGGTAGGATGAAGGTTTACCGGGGGAAGTAGGTGAAGCCCCCGGTGAGGAGACTGTTTGGTCATTTGGCCAATGAGGAGTATGCGCCATATCGCAAGAAGTGGCGTCATGATGACAGTGACTCTGATATTGAGCCTATCGTGGCACCCATCGACGAAGAAGACGATGACGATGACGACCATGATCAGGGTCAAGGTGGTGAGGCACCTGGTGGAACAGAAAAGGCTGCCTTCCACCAAGATTTTGTGATAGATGATGATGAGGAGTCAGATGATGAGCCACTGGTGAGGACTGTTGGGAGCAGGGTTATGGCCACTGAGAAGGGTATAGAAGCAGTCGGTGGACGCCCAGCTGGTTCTATAGGTTATGATACTGATGTCATGGACCCTAGTTACATACCTGACTAGCCCATTGGTCAAGGGGGAGCTACTGTTTCTAAGGGCTCCATGAAGAAGAAAATGGCTCACCCTTATGGGAGAAAGGGTAAGAGGCCAAGGTTTACTGTGATCACACCTTCTACCACCATCGCCACAGCCACACCCACTACTATAGCTACCACTCCAGCCACCACCACTACCACATCTCCTACCACCACCACCACAACTACTACTACCACCACCACTCCTCCCACTAACACTATCACTCCTCCCACCACCACTACCACAACCACTCCACCACATTCCATTCCTATTCCACCTCCTATCTTCACCACATCTACCACCACAACAACTACTCACCAAGTTGGTCCCTCCACCCAATCCCCATTCACACCTGGACCTACTCCACCCATGGTCGGGTTAGAGGAGCAGCTAGCTAGCCTCAACCGCATTGTGCTAAGGTTGATTGCCACCGATGAGCTAAGGGCTACTCAGCTACAGAAGCTGATGGAGGTGAAGGAGGGTCAAGCAAAGCAAATCACTTAGCTAAGTGAGAAGAACGCCCAGTATGAGAGAGCTCTAGGCCAAGCCCACAATGCACTTACAAGTTAAAACAAGCTGGTGATGGCTTTAGTAAAGAGGATAGAGGATCTGGAGAAGAAGAATAATAAGATTTTGCTAAAGCTTAAGGGATCAAAGAGTGAGACGTTATAGAATAAGGATGGTGATGATGGTGATGATGATGATGATGATGATAAGGGTGAAGATGAATCTGATAAAGAAGAAGATGTTGATGAAGGAGGACCGAGTGGTAAAGATAAAGAGGATGACGACGATGAAGAAGGTGATGTTGCTGCAACAACCTCCACTCAAGCGCAGGAGAGGTGCATAAAGCGAAACCAATATTAAGGAGCCTCGTCCTCACCTCCTCTAGCTGAAGAGACGACAGATCAAGACAAAATTTAAAACTTTTGTACTTGAATTATTTATTACACTAATGTAATTAATGATTATTGATGTTTAAATGTCTTGATAAATGACTTATGTGTGATATGTTAATTTTTAATCCAACAGATGAAACTCAACAGACAGATGAATATGATGTTGCTCCCCTTCAACAACTCATGACTCAACTTACCATGATTCTTGACTTGCAAGGGATTGACAAAAGATCTATGAGCTATACTCCGGAGGAAGGAGAGATTATGACCTGAACATAATGACTTGCAAGGGGTTGACAAAAGATCTATGTTCAGACTGAATCCTGACGAGCTTGTTAAAGATGCTTGAGAAGTTGATATTGTGAGTGATGATGACCTGAACGATGTAGATGAGATTGAGATCGAGGATGTCACAGCAGAGCATTATTCAAAGTACACTGACCACGAAGGCAATGTTATCCCCAACTTGGGTGATACTTTTGGCAGTGCTATATTTGAGAAGCTGGAAGAGATTGAGAAAGAGAAAGAAAAGGATAAAAGCCAAGCCTAAGCTTCAGATGCAAATGTTGATATCAAGAAAACTGAATGCGAAGCTTGTTTTGTAGAGATGAAAGCCCAACGCGCACCCCAAAAGCAAAATGCCTACCCCAAGCTCTATAGAGTCAAACGACATCAGAACGTGTTAAGCAAGATTATAGCGTTGGCATATTTTGAAGATTTGGAAGTATATGTTGTTAAAAGGGAGAAAGGAATTGAGTATTTCAGATATCCTCATGATCTGAATACTCTTCCTGGTTTTGAGCTCAACCGACTAGCATGCTTAGATCTGTTGTATGCTAATCCAAGAAAGATGTTAGGTTGGTTTGACGCTTCATTAAAGAAAGAATACAACACTAGGTGGTTAAACATCAAACCTCAACAACCTAAGAGCTTCATTTATAAGTCTGAAGCTGATCCTATATCTGGAAAGCTTAAACTAGTGCTGAAGTGGAGTCCTCCGCGTGTAATGTCCAAGATTCCCTTACGGGAAATGCCTCAGGACTTTACTCCACACTTCAAATGGTGGTATTATGACTGGACGATTGGGGAAACGGTCATAGTTTTGAACAGAGATGGGAAAATAGAGACGATCAGGGTATTTGACCTAATGTGGCTCACTAACTTGTCTGCCGAAGATGTCTATACTTTATAGAAGTGGCCATTGTTCTATGACACGTAGGACATTGTACAAGCTCTTCAATTTTAACACATTATAAGCCTCTGCTTTGCATTTGAGATACATGCAGGAGTCACAAGAGAAGAGAAGTACAAGAAGTTCCAAAAACATGTGAAGAATGTTAGACGATAGAGTAAACTAGGTCCAAGGGGGAGTTTGTAGATACATGTGTACCTTGTTTATGTGCTTAAATTTAAAAGTCTTTCATATCTTACATATGTGTAATTTGACGAAGTAATCAAATATGATATATGATTTGATGTTTATTTATATTTAATTCAAATGTATGACTTCTTATATAGGTTTGAGGTTATTGTAAACAATTCTTAGTCAATAATGATTGACTAATGTGTTCAACCTAGTCGGATGATTATTCATGCTAATGGCCCATACTTATGGACCATATGTATGAATACATCATGCTTATGGACAAGTCACACGACTGAACCAGGAGACTAGATCAGCCGTATGATTGAGACATAAGATTGACAGTCACGTGACTGAACCTTCAGTGGTGCGTATGACTTAGTCGTATGATTCAGTCGCACGACTAAATTATGCTATTGGTTCAGTCGTACGAATGGAAACCACTAACCTATAGATACCACCTAATTTGTGGAAAAACATGAAAATTGGAAACACTTTGAGAGATATTACGAATACACATAAACCCTAGCCCTCCAGAGTGTCCTAAACAGCCAGTCCAAGTTCATAGTTTGTTCCTAATCGATTCCTACTTTCTTTAACGTTTAGTTCAATCTTATATCAATCGGGTTATCGTTCTCACTGATTTGATCGCCAATCAAATAGGATTCCGCACTATTTGATCTGGTTTAAATGCAGAATCAGTTAGTAGTATGTATGTACATGGTCCTAACGGTTACATCACCGCTCAAGGCAAAGTGGGAAACGAGAAAGTAAAGTTTGACAAGGTCAACTACGTTCAACAACTTTAAAACAACTTGCTTTCAGTCTCCCAGATCTGTGATAAAGGATTCAAAGTTTTATTTGACAACAAGAAGTGCTACATGTTGAAGAAAGTTTATGTGATTGAGGAGGATAAAGTTCTTATGTCCACTTCAAGATATAACGACTTGTATGTCTTGGATCTGTCAAAAGCCTCCACAACTGATCACACTGTTCAATGCTTCTTGACAAAGGCAACTGAGAGGGATTCAGTCTCATGGCATAGGAGAATGGGCCACAATAATCCAAGGAAGATGAATCATTTGGTTCAGAAAGATTTAGTGAATGGAGTAATTGTCAATATTTTCCAGCTTCCGGATTTTTGCGTAGCATGTAAGAAATAGAAACAGACCAAGAAGTCTCATAAGGAAAAGAAAGTGAATTATATTGATATTCCTCTCGAGCTTCTACACTTGGACTGTTTGGCCCTATCAGCACAAAGAGCATTGTTGGAGATCTATACTGCTTTGTAGTAACTGATGATTACTCAAGATTTTATTGGGTAATGTTTTTGAAATCCAAATCAGTGACTTTTGAATCATTCGAACATTTAATAACTACTTTGGAATCACTCTACAAGCTGAAAGTAAGGTAGATTCGATCAGAAAATGACACAAAGTTCAAGAATCAGTGGATTGAGGCATATTGTAGAGAGAAAGGAATTGTACATCAATTTACTTCTACCTACACTCCATAGATGAATGGGGTTGCTGAAAGGAAAAATAGGAGCTTGATAGAGACAACTAGGACAATGCTAGCTGACTTGAAACTACCTATTCAATATTGGAATGAGGCAGTGGCCAATGCATGTTACACCCTTAATTGAGTCTTAGTGGTCAAACGACATGGGAAAACATGTTATGAACTCCTCTAGCGACGTAAACCAAACTTGGAGTATCTAGAACCATTTGGCGCACCGTGCATGTTGTTGAAGAAAACTTAGACTGGAAAGTTCAGTGATAAGGCAGAAGAAGGCATCTTCCCTCGGATACAGTATACCAAACAAGAGATTTTATAACAACTCAAGGGCTCAGGTAGAAGTGTAGTGCAATGTAGATGTTCAAAGATACACCACCACCCCTTCTGGATTAGGACCCTCCTTCTTCATTGACTATGATGGATTTTTAAATCCTTCAATCTACCGCCTTCTCATACTGATGATAAGTTGTCTGCTAGGATGATGTACAAAGTTCTGAACACTCCACTACCAGACTCGACATCAACAGCTCCATTAGATGATACTTCTAGCCCTTCAGGGGGAGAGTTGAAGTAAGTGATTCTTCCTCTGATAATGAAGCAGTTGAGACTGAAAATGTAGACCAGGAGGAATAGGTTCCCATTAATGAAAGTACACAAGCATCAAATCCGGATGCCTCTGAAACTTCTATACCTCATACTCCAACAGCTACAGATACTGAACCTGGGTTTCACAATCTGGATACTGAGGTAGTTATTCCCACCACTACCGGATCTCGAATTAATGTTTATCATCCCGTGGAGAACATCATTGTGGATGTTTAATCGGGAGTACATACACGGAATCAACTATACTCAGCTGATTATGCGTCAGTAATGGAAAAAGGATATCTTTATGATGGTGCATATCGATGTTTTGTTTCTTAATTTGAGCCAAAATATGTGAGTGAAACATTAAACAATAAGGCATGGGTTAGTGGAATGCAAGAAGAACTCCTACAGTTGAAGAAGTTAGGAGTATGGACCCTTATGGACAGACCAAAAGGTGCTAAGGTGATTGGCACAAAATAGGTGCTGAAGTGTAAGAAAGATGACCAAGAGGTCATTATTAGAAATAAGACTCAGCTTGTAGTTCAAGGGTTTCGACAAGTCGAATGCATTGATTACAATGAAGTGTTTTCACCCGTGGCTACGATGGAAGCAATTCGTATCTTTCTAGCCTATGCATCCTACATGAAGATTAAAGTTAATCAACTAGACGTGAAAAATGCATTCCTTTATAGTGAAATCTGTGAAACAGTCTATGTCTGTCAACCCGAAGGATTTGAGGATCCGTATCATCAGGATGGAGTTTACAAACTGGACAAGGCTCTTTACGCCCACCATCAAGCCCCAAAAGCCTGGTATGAGAAACTCTCAACTCATCTAGCAAAACATGGTTTTTGTAGAGGAGTTATTGAATGCATGTTATTCATCAAAGGAAAGGATGGTGATTTATTCCTTGTACAAATATATGTGGATGACATAATCTTTGGTTCCAAAAACGAAGAATTATGTAAAAAATTTGAATTTGTAATGAAAGCAAAGTTTAAGATGAGTTCTAGGGGGAGATGAAGTTCTTTCTTGGATTACAGGTGGATCAGATACCAAAAGGAATCTTTTTGCATTAGACCAAATATGTAGGAGATATCCTTAGTCGATTCGACATGGAGAATGCTTCGGCTACTGGAACTCCACTTGCCACGAACCATGATGTGGCACCATACGAAAATGGTGATATGGTTGATGCCACCATGTATAGAGGAATGATCGGATCCCTAATGTACCTCACATCCTCTCGTCCTGATATTATGTATGCCACGTGTCTCTGTTCAAGATATTAGGCAAAACCAAAAGTAAATCATCTCATTGGAGAGAAAAGGATTTTTCGTTATCTGAAGGGTACTCCAACACTTGGGTTGTGGTATCCTCATGATGATGCCTTTGAGCTTACAACGTATAGTGACTTAGACTATGGTGGTTACAAGATGAATTACAAGTCAACCTCAGCGGGATGACAGTTATTTGGTAGACGTTTAGTCACATGGCAGTGTAAGAAGCAAACATCAGTTGCTTTGTCAACTTGTGAAGTTGAATATGTTGCTGCTGCAAGTTGCTATTCGCAGATCATTTGGATTCAACAACAAATGCGTCACTACAGTTTACAATTTTCTAACACCCCTATCTTTGTTGATAATTCTGCTGCAATTGCTGTCACCAAAAATCTGGTCCAACACCCAAAAACAAAACACATCGGTATTAAATATCACTTTATACGTGACTGTTTTGAAAAGCAATTAATTGATGCCATTAAATTTAATATGTATTTTCAACGTGCCGACCTCTACACAAAAGCATTTGAAAAACCTCGGTTTCTATATCTTTTAGAGATTAATGGCATGAAAAAGAAAAGTGATGTGATTCTAGAAGATGAAAGTTCTTAGTCTGACCAGTATTTTCTTAGTTTTTTGTTTATTTTCTTTTATTATATGTTCCTGTCCATTAAAATACAAAAACACAAAAAGATTTTCGGTTTTACAATTTTAAGGGGAGATTAGATTAGTTTAGTATTTACTTAGTTTGTAGTATTTATTTACTTAAAAAATGCAGAGGAAGGGCAGATTAGCTAAAAGAAATGAAATCAAATCTATGATTTTGATTCAAAGTTTATGAAATATTGTGTGGGACTTCAAAAGGTTTTCAATGCTTAACATGCTTAATTCAAATTACATGTCTGAGAAGTCTAAGCACAATAAAATAAAAATGATAGTACATCTAGTATGCTACTGAGGTAACATAGAGAAAGTTGACCTAGAGGTTGCTAGTTCATTATATGATGTGTCGGTAGATTCAACACAATAGATTAGTAGACCTCATTGGTGATTTAAATTCAAACTAATTTGTTCAACTTGCTATGGGTTCTCATCTTATCCCTGGTTAACACAATCAACGTATTTCAATAAGGGGTGACGAGCAAAATAAACGTCACAAATGTGTGCGGATTTCCATAAAAATGAGCAAAGCATATGGAAAAACTGCTAAGTGCAATCAAGCTAATGACAAATGTTGTTGTTGTGTTATGTGCAAAAGAAAAACAAATGCTCTAATAAGAAGAGAGGTTATGTGCCTCTCTGTTGTGTGGTGGCACTGACCTGAGGATAAACATATCCTACATATTCTAGAATTCATTCTTGTTTGCACCTCTCTATTGTGCAATGACACTGAATAGAGGCTTGGCATCTCTTTGAAAGCAATTAGAATAATTAAACCTAACTCATTACCAATATTCTAGAATAGTTTCTTCTTGTCAAATACCCGTAAACCGCTCAAAAATCTCTCGTGGAATGTTGATTACCATATAAGTGTGGGATTCACAAATGCTTGTTGAAATACTTAATCCTAACTCATTACCAAATGCATCAAAAATTTATGTAGATTTAAGTGGAGAAATATACTAACAATCATTGTGGCTGCAACTCTTGATAGTCAAAATAATTATGTTCATCTTATAGTTCTTGTATGATTTCTTGAAAGTGCTATTGACTCTCAGACCAAACACGAATCCAGCATCAAAGTGCATATTAAAAGTGGTCCCAAATGATTATGATATACCTATATGAATCCATAATGAATCTTTCCAGAAATAATCAAATTAACTTGAAGCTTTTTGCTCAGGAAAAAAAATCTGTTAGACGTTTTCTAAAAGGTTTCAATCCATCTCTAACCAAAACCACAAAAATATGTTTTGCTTTTCCTTAATTTCAAGTTGTTTTCTGTTTTTCTAGTTTTTTGTTTCGTAGATGTCGGAATATACAACTAGATGAAATCTGTGAATCACTCACTAAAAGTGATCACGTCTTAGGTGACTAATCAGTTCTAAACTAAAAGTGGCCACGTCTGAGGTGATCAAATGATGTTCAATTAAAAAGGTCATGTCTGAGATGATCATCGGTCATAATGTTTTATATCAAAAGTTAAATTTTAAGTGTTTGAAAGTGTATGAGGTCAAACCAATAAGTATGAGCCAATCGCATGATTGGATCATAAGTATGAGCCAATCGCACGATTGAATCATAAGTATGAGCCAATCGCACGATTAGATCATAAGTATGAGCCAGTCATATGATTGGACCATGAGTATGAGACAACCATGCGATTTGATCACAAGATTGAACCAATCGTACGAATGGATGAGGGAGTATAAGCCAGTCGCATGACTGAATCTCAGTCGCACGATTGAAGCATGTGTATGGGTCTAGTCGCACGACTAAAATTTAAAATAGTATAAATAAGGGGGTCAGTCGGTCGTAACCCTTAACACCCTTCAAAACTCTCTGAAATCGCCCATACACACATACTCTGCTCAAATTTCGTTTGACTGATATTATTGACTGATTGTGATCCTAACGTGTGTTCTACTCATCTAAAGATACTGGGCGATTGAAATCGATCCAAATGAACGTCTTAATCGCATCTTAAGGGCCGATTATGCTAAAACCTAGAACCGAGACTAAACCCTAAAAATAGACCACTTAAATGGACATAAAAGTTGATTTAAAGAACATTAAGTGCTATTTCGAGTCCTAACAAGTCTAATGAGTCTAAACACGAAGTGTAATATAAAGTTTTGACAAAGATTCAAATCCATAGGGTTCAACAGTGAAAGATGCGAATGGACATGCTGATGAACCCCAGTCGCACGATTAAGCCAGGCACACGATTCAATCGCACGAAAGAAGCATGCGTATGGGTTAACTCGCACGATGTTAGAACCCTTAGAAGATTAACATTTAGTCTTTTATTGTCTATTTTATATTTTGTACTAGTATAGGGACTAGTTTTGTAAATTGTTAGTTCCTTAGTTTCTAGTATAAATAGCTTAGACTA
>BJCM01215785.1:0-22182 GCA_018326385.1 Flaveria bidentis | reverse complement strand
TTCATGAAGGCCTTGATCTTTTCAAGCTTCTCAGTTGTAGCCTCGATCACCTCGACGCTCCCTAACTCTTTATGACCAATATCACCCCAACAGACGGGTGTTCTACATCTCCTACCGTATAGCATCTCATAAGGGGGCATACCAATGCTAGCATGATAACTGTTGTTATATGAGAGCTCAGCTAACGGTAGGTGGTCATCCCAACTTCCTCCAAAATCGATAACACATGCCCGAAGCATATCTTCCAAGATCTGAATGGTCCTCTCTGACCGACCATCGGTCTGGGGATGATACATCGTGCTGATATGCAATCTCGTCCCCATAGCATCCTGGAATTTCTTCCAAAATTTTTATGTAAACCGGGAGTCACGATCAGACATAATAGACACCGACATACCATGACGAGTCAAAATCTCCTTAATGAAAAGATCAGCTAGCCTCTCAGATGAATTTTTCTCGCGAATCGGTAGGAAGTGAGTACTCTTCGTCAAGCGGTCAACAATTACCCATATAGCATCATACCCTTTTAGGGTATGTGGGAGCTTTGTAATGAAATCCATGGTGATGTGCTCCCACTTCTATTTTGGTATATCCAATGGTTGGATCTTCCCATACGGCTTCTGATGCTTGGCCATAACTTGTAAGAAAGTAAGGCACTTACTCACATACTCCACCACATCGCACTTCATACCCGGCCACAAATAATATTTCTTCATATCTTGGTACATTTTTGTTGCACCGGGATGAATAGAGTATCGAGTTTTGTGAGCTTCATCCATGATCTTCATACGTAGATCCCCATGACGAATCATCCACATTCGTCCGAATCGGGTTCTAGTGCCAAGTGTGTTTTCACCCAATTCCGCAATGAGACCTCTCATTATTTCCGAGTTAAGATGGTCTTCTTTCACTACCTCATCTTGAAACTCTTTAACTTGCTTCATCACATCAGAGGTCATGATCAACTAGTATGCTTTCACCTGAATCAGCTCGGGTCTCTCTTTCCAGCTAAGGGCGTTTGCCACCACATTGGCTTTGCCCGGATGGTAATGGATCTCGCAATCATTGTCCTTTATGAGCTCCAACCATAGTCTCTGTCTCATGTTCAGGTCCTTCTGCTCAAAGAAGTACTTCAAGCTCTTGTGGTCAGTGAATATGGTGCACTTCGTCCCATACAGATAGGGCCTCCAAATCTTTAGCGCAAAGACCACGACTTCTAGCTCCAAGTCATGAGTAGGGTAGTTGACCTCATGAACCTTCAACTATCGGGATGCATAGGCTATAACTTTTCCCCTCTGCATTAACACACACCCCAACCCCGAGTAGGAAGCATCTGAATAAACCACCAGATCTTCACTTCCATCGGGTAATGACATAACAAGAGCTTGAGTCAATCTCGCCTTCAATTCTTCAAACGCCTTCTCTTGAGCTGGACCCCACACAAACTTCACATCTTTCCAAGTAAACTTAGTTAGTGGAGAAGCGATCTTAGAAAAGTCTTAGATGAATCTTCTGTAGTAGCCCACTAAACCCAAGAAACTACGAATCTTGGATTGCGTCTTTGGAGACTTCCATTGCATCACCGCCTCCACTTTTGCCGAGTCCACCATAATCCCGTCAGGATTCACCACATGACCCAAGAATTGAACCTCAACCAGAACGCGCACTTGGAGTACTTGGCGTACAACTTATCTTTTCTCAACGTCTTCAGAACCTCCCGAATGTGACCAGCATGCTCAATCTCGCTCTTAGAATAAATTAGAATATCATGAATAAACACAATCACTGATTTATCCAGCATTGGCCAACACACTCGACTCATCAGATCCATAAAAGCAGCTGGTGCATTGGTCAAACCAAAAGACATGACAAAAAACTCGTAATGACCATATCGCATGCGAAAAGCTGTTTTAGGAACATCCTGCTTTTTCACCTTCAGCTGATGGTAGTCCGATCGAAGATCTATTCTTGAGAACCAACTTGCACCTTGGAGCTGATCAAACAAATCATCAATCCTTAGTAAGGGGTATCGGTTCTTTATCGTCAACTTTTTCAGCTCATGGTAGTCTATACACATCCTCATGCTACCATCCTTTATTTTCACGAACATGACCGGAGCATCCCAAGAAGAGATACTCGGTCTAATGAACCCCTTATCAAGCAGATCTTGCAATTGCTTCATCAACTCTTTCATCTCAGTCGGAGACAATCGGTACGGTGCCTTGGCAACAGGTTGGGCACCTGGTATCAAATCAATCTGAAACTCAATCTCTCGGTCAGGTGGTACTCCTGGTAAGTCTTCGGGAAACACATCTGGAAAGTCACACAAAACCGGGACATCGGACAGCTGTGGTGTTGGTGTTTCCGCATCCTTCACGTAAGCCAAATAGGCGCTACATCCACGCCTCATACATTTTCCCGCCACTGCCATTGAGATTACTTTCGGGATCGTCGTGACCTGATCCCCATAAATCATCACCATACTCCCATCAGGTGTTGTCAACCGAATCATCTTCTTACGACACAAAATGTTCGCCTTGAAATCCGCTAACCAATCCATCCCAAGAACCAAATCAAAACAACCTAAGGCCATTACGAATGGTCTAACCGGAAATTTATGACCTTCTAATTCCACATCACATCCATCTATCACCTCGAAAATTCTTGTAGACTTACCTATGGCAGTTTCTACATCAAAGGGCACACCTATATTCTTACTACTAACATGCAGTTTAGCACAGAAAGCAGCAGAAATGAAACTTTTACTAGCACTAGAATCGATAACATAGAAGTTAAAGTTTGGTTTACTAGAAACATACCTGACACAACATCAAGGTCCGTCCTAGCCTCTTCCTGCGTCATCGTGAACGCTCTGGCACTCACCCTCGGTCCTTCATCTCCAGTCTTCTTCACCTCAGAACCCTCAGCCCTTGGCTTCTTAAAGTCTCTACTCATGTGACCCTCCGTGCCACAGTTGAAATATTTCCCTGCTTTGCATTCCCTTGCCATATGACCCAGCTTCCCACATTTGAAGCACACGTTCAACCCCTACCTACACTCGCCACTGTGCTCCTTCCCACATTTGCTGCATTCCTTTACTCCCACACCGGATGTGACCACACGGTGATCATCTGCCAGTGCCTTCTTGTTATCCGTCGGGGCACCACCCCGACCAAACCTCTTTCCACTCCAATTCTGATCACTACTACCTTTCTTGCTACCTTTAGTCACCACCACAGTCCGCTCATCATGTAGTCTCCCTGCCAGATCCACTGCTGACCTAAACGTGCTCGGTCGGGCAGCGATCATGTGCCTGCGAATATCCGCTGGCAAGCCCTGAATATACCTCTTGATCTTTCGAGACATAGGTGTCACCTGATCCAGCACTAGCCATGGCATTTCGTTGAATTTGGTGGTGTATTGTTGATGTGTCATTGTTCCCGCTTCCAGCTGCGGGAATTCCCTTTCCACCTTATCCATTTCCCGATGAGGACAAAACTCCTCAATTACCAATTTCTTCAACCCAGACCACCTCATTCTTCCAATTGCCCGACTACCCTCGGCTTGGACTATATTGTCCCACCAACACAGAGCCGAGTCCACAAACGAGTGGGCAGCAAACTTCACCTTCTGATCCTCTCAGCACTCGTTGATATTCAGAACAACTTCTATTTCTCTCACCCATCGGTGAGCAGCAGCATTAGTGCCATTACCATCAAAATTAGGGGGCTTGCACCTTTGAAATGCCCCATAGTTACAGCCTCGTGCCGCCTCTGGCGTAGGCTCTTCCTCTTCTTTTTTCTCTTTGTCATTAGACAGAACCGTCTCAGTCTCGGGCTGTCTTATTTCGCCTGTAGGTCTACTCCTTTCCCTTCTTTCCCCATCTCTAACAAACTTTATCACTTCGGTCACCATAGACGGCCTCGTGCCACCTCCGGCATAGGCTCTTCCTCTTCCTTTTTCTCTTCGTCATCAGATAGAACCGTCTCAGTCTCGGGCTGTCTTCTTTCGCCCGTAGGTTTACTCCTTTCCCTTCTTTCCCCATCTCTAACAAACTTTATCACTTCGGTCACCATAGACGGCATGATCGTCTACATGACCTGATGCACTTCCTCCACAACCGCCTCCTTCACTGAGGCTCTCAGATTAGCACTCTCATCTCCGCCTTCCCGATGAGGGGTCTCGGGTTCTTCATGAACCACCTTTTTGGCTCTAGGCCTTCCTCTCATGACTCGTGGTTCAACACCACGTCCACAACCCCGTGAGGCTTTAGAAGATCTACCACTGGACATCCTCTAACACACACTAAAAGATTTAAACAACAACACGATCATTCAAGGGAACAACTCAGTTTATGTCAGTATAGCAAGTCCCTAATTACAGTGGCCAGTTGTGATTATCCACTTACTTTACTCTTCATACCCCTTCTTTTTTTGGGGGGTTGTAATGTAAATAGTTCGTGATGGAGCTCAGCATTACCTGTCCTGACTACATCAGTATCTAAATCTACAAGCAGCACATAACCACATAACATGCACACATAATACCGATTATCATTAAGAATATACCTCATGGCACACAGCTACTTAGATTGGCATCCCTTCCCTTTCCGTCCCATTCTCAGTTTAAGTTAAGGTTTATTTTGAAAATTTACCCATTTCACTTAAACTTTGGCACTGGTACCAACTTGTAAGGCCCCGTTCTCGGGACACTTACAGCTGGCCAATCATCGCTCATAAAACATATAATTATATTTAACTTTCATAAAACATCACAACAGAACATTAAAATAACTTTTTCATTTTAAATGCTTTTGCAAAATAATACAACATTCGTTACACAATTTCATTTGTTCGCATTACAATGCAAAAACATTAACAAAAGAATTCCATCCAAATGCCAAGAAGCTGCCCCGCGCCATCCTCAACAATGCTCACCTGCCAACTAGAAAATGCATAAAAAGTCAGCGTTGCTGAGTGAGTTCTAGTTTAACATAAAACATACTTTACATTCATTAAATCGTTCTTTACTTTAATAGGTGATCACACATCATACGTACACATAGATAATATCATTATTATCTTCATCATTCATTAATTAACTTTTCTTCATTCATCGCATGTCATTATCTTTCATTTCATACATAACTTTCATACTTTCATTCGTACGTTCATTACATTCGATGACATGTACAATACATGGAACATTGTGCCCGAAGCTGGTTACTGGGCCTGAGGTCTTTCATAGACCTCAAACGTTGTGCACGAAGCTGACTCCAGTACCTAGGGTAAGTACATTCACCACTTATATTTTCTCTTTCATTCCGGATCAATGCCATATGCTATACCTCAAACATTGTGCACAAAGCGGGTAACTGGGCCAGAGCTCTTTCATAGACCTCGAACATTGTGCACGAAGCTGGCTCCAGCACCTAGGGCAAGCAGCAAGGATCCCATATATATGGTCAATCACAAAGATTGGACCCTAGTGTGAATCCTTCCGGGGTAACTAACCCTCACACCGTTGAGTTAACACCCTTCATTGGGTGTGCACCTCCATACATTTGCTTGCAAGCCTGTCTTACATTCATTCGATCATTAATGCATCCATTCTTTCATCATGTTCTTCTTTTCATTATCTTCCACTTTACGTTACATAATACTTTAATTTCATTCATTAACATTTAATCGTAAAGCCATGGGAAAATAATCATACATCATAAGGAACAAAAACATAACAGTCAACATCATCATATAGGGCATCATACATACATAACATACATCATGCCTAGTCATACATTCATCATACATCATGCCTATCACATCATCTATGACCTCAAAAAGTCAACTTACACAGCCCTGGGAACCTCCCAAGTCAAGGCCTACATTTCATTTTTTCCCTAGAAAGTCAAAAAACATTCTAAGTGTTCATCCGTATTTTCTTTTTGTTCATCTGCATTTGCTATAGTTCATCCGCATTTGCTATAGTTCATCTGCATTTTGTATAGTTCATCCGTATTTTCTACAGTTCATCCGCATTTGTCATCCGCATTTCCCATACTTGGACTTGCTCATCCACATTTCCATCCGCATTTCATATACTTAGTCAATGCTCATCCACATTGACTTTCATCCGCATTAGTCAATGCTCATCCGCATTGGCTTTCATCCGCATTTCCCATACTTAGTCAATGCTTATCCGCATTGACTTACTTAGTAGTTAATACTCATCCGCATTAACTGTTCATCCGCATTTCTTCCCATTACTTATCCGCATTTGCTTCTACATACTTAGGCAGGTTCTAATCTTAAACATATGAGCCCTAAACATCAGATTTCCATTCCCAAACACCATCTATCATGTTCTATGCTTGAAACTTACCTTCTAAGCCTTAGAAACACCATCATACATCATCAAGTATGAACATAGTCACACATCACATCATACCATCAACATACACACAATCAAGCATACGGGTCCGAAACCCAGTTTCATAAAAACATAAGTCATTAGATTTCTAGCCCTAAAATCAGTTGAAAATCAGTAAAAGAGGGGTTCTAGAACTCACCTTTGCAGCTCCTGAGTATGGCTTCTTCTAAACTTGTTTGCATATTGAATTCAACCGCCTAGAAACCCACTAAAAACATACCTGAACACATACAAACACACATAAGCGTAAACCCGAGGATATAACCAGTCAAGAACATCATAAAACCACGAATTCTTACCTTGAATTCAAATCATTTCTTGTTTTTTCCTTCAAAACTAAGAGTTTCTGCTCTCTTGCCACTTTCTCTCTCTAAAATTCGAAGATTTATGAGGTGTGTGATATATGGGCGGCCATACCACCTTTTACACCCACTTTTCAAACACTTTGTCATATTGGACACTTTTTACCTCGAGACTTGGGTTTTATTTCTTTTTCTTCTTCACTTTTTCTTCTTTCTTGATTTATAAAAAATAACCGGGTGTTACAACAATTTTTTCAACTTTTCTTCTACTGCTATCATACCCTCATATGTCATCCCAAATAACTCATGAGGATCATAACCATGGTTAGTTAGAAACATGGCCTTCACCATCAGGTCGTCTGTTTTGACTTTTTCCACCATCTCATGTACTAAAGACTCCACCTTTATAGGGCTTTCTCTAGCTATTGGTTCATCAACTACATAACCTCCCTATATCTCTCCTTATTCTCGATTAACAACTTTAACCTTTCTTTTTAGTTGAGCCTCAGCCTTTTTATGCTCATCTAAAAATTCAACAATGGATGCAAGGCTGCGTGGATCATCTTTTTGCTTTTTCCTCACTCGCTTTTCTTCTACTATTGGTCTTTTGCCTTTTGCCTTCTTAGAAAGGTATTTTATCTTTCTAGTGTATGTTTTAACTCTTGAACCAAAAGAGTTTTAAGCCATTTTAGATTCTGAAGGCAGTGTTTTAGCCTCTTTCATTTCATCCTTTGCTCTTTCTTTTTCAGCTTTCTTTTTCTCTTTCAACTCAACATCAGAGTATTCCTTCTATTTTTGTTCTTCATAGAGCTCTCTAATTAATTATTTTTGCTCATCAGTGAGTGATACAACAGGCACAATCTAAAGACTCTATTCCTTCTCAAGTAGGATAGTATATTAAGGAATAATCATAATGGGCTCAGTTTGTTGTCTTTGATATATAATAAAATCCTAGAATTCATCATCAATGATGAAGTCTTTATCAGTAAAGTTGTCAAGGGCCTTGATCATGTCACTAAAATCAGATTCTGCAATGTGTGTTTCGTCATGATGTTTGCTAGTATAGACAACCATAGCTAAGCTTTGCTCATGGGCCTTAGTGCCACTTGATTCTCCCTGCTTTTCTGGTTCTGAGAATCTCATCTTCTTAGTAGGAGGAGAGTCATCATCACTCTCCCTCGATGAACTCTCTTTACATTCTTGTTCCTTCTCATCATCTTTCTTCTTTTCAGACTCATCCACATCACCTTCATTATCCATTTCTTTCTCAACTTCTTGTTTAATCATAATTAACAACTCCAACTCAGAAATCCTCTTATTCACGGATTCTATTTGTCTTTGTTGTTTAGAGATTATGTCGGATTGTTCCTCAATCAATCCTTTCTACTCTTCCATGGCTATTGTTTGAATGGCTAAAGTGCCCACATGACCACTTACTTCATCCCTTGAATGTTTTAGAGCATCCTTAAGTTCTTCAATTTATTTATCTTTCTTTGATTTTTCAGCCTCATATATCTTTTCAACTCTTTTAACTCCTTCTCCTTCTCATCCAACTCATAACTTCTATCAAGGACTTTATCCATTTTGGCCACCTTTGGAAGCTTAGATACCATTTCATCTTTTTCATTTGGTTTGTTCACCTCTGATTCAGAAAAACTCTCAAAGGGAACTACTTCTGAAGTAACTTGCCTATCAGGCATCTGTCTTTGATGATCCTCCTTATCAGATGATGATTTGGATTTCTCTAAAGAGCTATCAGAGTCACCAAACTCAACAGGCTCAGTAGTAGAAGGTGATGATGAAATAGGAGATGTATGGTGAGGGTGAATGGGTGAATCATGAGGTGAATGGATGGGTGATATGTATGGTGAGATGATGGGTAGTGTTTGTGGTGATGGTATTGGTGTTCTTTGGGGTGATGGTGTAGGTGTTGGCATAAATGGTAAGCCTATATCAGCTTCTTGAACAATAGGCCTAGTGTGAAGATCACTACCTACATCAACCTGTGGTGACACTGGCCTCTGTCCTTCTTCAGCTTCCACAGCTTGCTCATCAACATGTTGTTGATCATGAACATCTTGGTGTTCTTCTTCTTGAACAGGCTTGTCAACAAGAGCCTCTTGTTCTTGTTCTTCAATATGCTCATCTTGATTAATCTGATGAAGCATTCAGGGTAGTAAGGGAAAGAACATGCCATTATAAAAGTTTCTCGGATCTCTATTCTTGATGTATTTGTAGGACTTGGCATTATAGTGAGGAATATCCATCACTGGTCCTTCAGGCACTATATCAAGAAATGTTTCATTGATAAAGAATTGTATAAATCTTGGATACATCAAGAACATGTGCCTTCTACCATCTTGGATGTTGGAAACCAAACCATTGAAATATATAAGCAGACATATTGAATGGTTGGTTTATGCACAGAGCACATATTGCAGAAGAGGTTGTCACTGGGATATCATTCCATCCAGTCTTCCTCTTTGACAAACAATGTTGGTAGAGATGAATGAGGAACCTCCATTGTAAGTCAACTAATCTCTTTACAATCTGCTTCCTTTCATAACCTCTTTCATAACCAATGTTTGCAAAGAAAGACATGATCTCATCATATTCTAATTCCAAGGGAAAATTGGCATCATCACCAAACTGTAGACACTATCTAACAGTTTGTTCAATAATGGCCAATGTATGATCATTAGTGATTCTCTTAGATAGATTCTTTTCCCTATCTACCTTTGTCACCTCAGCAGTGCTCCAAAATGACATTATGAATCTCTCATAAATGATTGGTCTGACTGTAATAGCATGAGCAACTCTGGTAGTGGATATTAATCTGATCATGTCCCTTAGTCCTTTTGCCTCACGTACATCAGGGTCAAGATAACCACTGACTTTATGGAGCTTACTCCATGTTAGATTAGCTATTGTAACGTGCATTAGAGGCATATGAATTAGAAACTTTTACTAAAATTGATAGATTGTAAATCATAAATCAAGTATTGTTTTCTAAGTTTGACTTTTAATGGTCAATATTGAGTGTTCTTAGGTATTGTTTCATATAAATCATACCCAACTTGATTTTGCCATGAATAATCACCTTTTATGTTAATTTCAAGTTTATGAAGATTATCCTTTTGATTTTAACACCTTTTAATCCTTAACACCAAGTTTTGACATCAATATTTTCAGTTTTGGTTAACCCATGTTCTTGACACGAACTTGGTTTTTGCAAATCACTTATATGTTGTTAAATTCTTGTTAGTGAAGTTTATTGCACTCGATATGTCTCTCAAACCTTAGTTTGAAGTTAATTTTGTTGATTATTTCTTAACCTAGGGTTCTAAGTTCAAAATGGGTTTGAATGCTTGATGGTTTTTAAGTTATGAACTTTGAAGATTTTCACCTTGTCTTTTATACTACTATTGTAGAGAATCGAGATTGAAGAATGTTAGGTTGATTGAATCAAGAACACAGGTTTTGGTTTTTGGGTGATGGTGATGATGATGGATGAAGAACAGTGATGATTGCTCGTCGCACTTTTAAGTCTCTCAATTTGAAAAGTATTAAACAAGCTTCTGATGTGGGTTTAAATAGTCGATTTAGTGACTTTTGCAAATGTTGCAAGTTTTAAAACATAGAATGTCATTGTAGGAAATGCAGTAAGAAATTTGACAGAACAAAAGTTTACCACATACCCAAATGCGGTTGAATACTTTTTATCTGCATAGGTTTTCAACACTTCAAACTTTTATATATACATCTTTGAAACAAATGCGGTAGAGTTAATTTGCCCGCATTAGTTTCCCTTTGTTTTTAATGACATAAAAACAGTTACCCGCATTGGTTATATGCCTGGGTTACCTTCACCAACATTAACCAATGCACTTACCCGTATTAATATTTGAACTTAATCAAAATTAATGTTTTTCATAGTGAAATCTTTTATGTTCTTTTTTGATCTATTGGTGGTTATGAAGAACTGTATTGTTTCTTATGAAGATTTGACTGCTGTTGGAATTGTCAATTGTTGCTTGGATTGACTTGTATATCAAATATGATATAAGTTTCCCAGTGTTTGACTGATCTTGGACTTTTATGCTTCTAGATATCTGCATAAGCTGAGATACCATAGTATAACTTCTGCACCAACACAATCAAATTATTTTTTTTTTGTTTTTATAATTTTTAAGAAATAAAATACCTGTACAAATTGATCAAAATTTTAAATTACTCCCCCTAAAGTTTATATCTATATTTAGATTGAAACTTTAAAGATTTAAAAATTTTGAACAAAAAGCTTTTTGTAATGATTTTAGTTTTCTTATTTGTACATGAAGAGGAAGTATACGTTTCTTGGGATCATATCAATCTTACATTACACAAGTGCAATCTTTGTTAATAAAATAGACATACTTGTGGTGTACCTGGGTTGGTTTGGCCTCTTCCATAATCCTTGCATCCTTCTATAGTTGTGGACCGAGGAAGAATCTATTTATGAACTTATTGATTGAAAGTATGTTTATTCTCTTAAACCCATACCTAGTTAATATTATAATGCATGTGATATTTATCATGTTTTGGTTGATTTTAATATTCAATATGTACCACACACACAAAAGTATAGTTTGATCAATCGTTCACATGTAATGCATGGTAGAACTTTTTCACAACTTACTTAACCAGGTCACTTAAAGTATGAAATCTCATTTTCACTAATCTTCATTGGGATTCTTTTACTTTGATCCTTTTAATTATTTAATCCACATTGGGATTCTTTTGCACTTCACTTTGGAAGGTGATCCATAAAAGGATTCCTTTTGCATATTATTTTGTTAGGTCATCCAATATGGATGTGTTCCATATTGGAAATCTTTTGGATCATGACATTAACACTATATGCTTGTTTCTTCAGGTATTTGCTTAGAAAAACAGAGAAGAAACTGATGTAGACAAATGAGAGTCATAATTCATCATTACCTGATGTGCTTAGGTTGCTACACAGACAAACATTTATATAAGCCAATACTTACCAGTACTCTGAGATGAGTGGTTCACAGTTGAATATGAGTTTTAGTTCATCACAACATGTATCTTCTTTGCCAAGTTGAGCTTACCCACATATCAGTAAGTCATATCAGTCTTTGAAATGTTGAAATAAGCACTGTGAATGATATAACGACTGTAATTATATCATTATCCAAAATTATAAGACACCAACTTCAGTAACATTACTACTTTTTGATATTTTTGATAATATTTGAATGTTTTGTAATTTTTGAATTTTATGCAAGGTTAATTATGCTAATTGATTGAACTAGGAATTCAAACATACTAGGTTCAAATGCCTTGGTAAATAAATCAGCCAATTGATTGTCAATATGAACTTGAATCAATTTGATTAACCCTTTTTCAACACAATCTCTCAAAAACTGATATCTAATTTCAATATGTTTTGTTTTTGAGTATTGAACTAGATTATTTGTGATAAATTTGCAGTTGTGTTGTTAATGTGAATTGGAATATGCAAGAAGTTAAACCATAGTCAAGCATCTAGTTTCGAATCCAGAGAGCTTGAGTGAAACAAGTTGAGGCTGCTATATACTCAGCTTATGTTGTTGAAAGAGACACATTTGTCTGCTTCTTGCACTGCCAGGAGACCAAGCTGGGACAAAGAAATTGACAACCGGCAAAAGTGGACTTCCTGTTGAAGTTGCATCCCCCATAATCATATTAGTGTAGGAATAGAGATTAAAATCTCCTTTCTTTGGATACCACAATCCAAGAGCAGTCTTTCCCTTAAGATATCTGAATATCCTCTTGATAGCATTCACATGAGATTCCTTGGATCTACTTGATATCTAGCACACACACAAACACCAAACATAATGTCAGGCCTACCGGCTGTTAGATACATATGTCAACCTATCATAGATCAATAGTGAATCTGATCCATTGATTTGCCTTCTGGATCTAGACTGATCTTCACTTTAGTGTCAACAGGAGTTCTGATGGACTGACAATCAGCAAACTTGAATTTCTTCAACATTGTTTCTACATACTTTTATTGATTTATGAAGATTCAATCTGTTGTCTGTTGGACTTGAACTCCTAGAAAGAATGTGAGTTACCCCATAACACTCATTTGGAATTTTGAATGCATAAAGTGTTCAAAGTCTTTATAGAGTGACTTGTTTGTTTAGGCAAAGATGATATCATCCACATATATCTAAACCAGCAACATGTCTTTTCCTTTACTCTTTCTAAGGAGAGTCTGATCAATCTTTACTCTTTCATACCCGTGTTCAAGAAGAAAAGATGATAGAGTCTAGTACCACTTCATTGGAGCTTGATAAAGACCATACAAGGCTTTGTCAAGTTTGTACACCCTATGTGGAAAATCTAGGTCTTCAAATCCAGGAGGTTGACTCACATAGACATCTTCAACAATCTTTCCATACAGAAAAGCACATTTCACATCCATTTGATAAATAGTGAATTTCATGGATGTTGAACATGCTAGAAAGAGTCTTATTGCTTCTAGTATGGCTACAGGAGCAAACACTTCATAATAATCAATTCCTTCTTCCTGTGTATACCTCTAAGCCACTAGTTTTGCTTTATTTCTGATGACGATTCCCCTGTCATCAGTTTTGTTCCTATATAGCCACCTAGTACAGATAGAGTATTGTCCTTCGGGAAGATCTACCATTTGCCATACTTCTTGTTTCTTGAATTGTAACAATTCTTCCTGCATTGCTTCAATCTAGCTATTTTCTTGAAGAGCATCTTTGATATTTTTGGGTACTGTTTGACACAGAAAGCAAGAGAACAGACAAATGTTTGTTATGCTTGACTTGCTTCTGGTCACCCTTTTATTGAGTTCACCAATGATGTTTTCCACTGGATGATTCTTGTGTATTCTGGTGGTTGGAATTAAGTCAACATCAATGGTCACATCAAGATTCGAGACATTCAGATCATCTTGGTGAGAGGCAGCTTCATCTTGTACTGTGGGAGAGTTATAAAAATAATCAAAGCTAGGTCCAGTTCCTATTTCAACATCAGCAACACTTTACCACTGAATAAGATATTGCTGAATGTAGGTTTCCTACATCAGACAAGTGAAATTGATCAAAAGATTTTGTAAATGAGTCAATATCAAACAACCAATCAGGACCATTTGTTGATTTGGGAAATGAATGTTCCTTGAATTTGAACATTTGTTGATTCATCAATAATGTTTAATCTAAGATTAAACACTTTATAAGCCTTTGAGATATAGGAATAACCTACAAAGAATCCTTCATCAGACTTAGATGAAAACTTTCCCAAATTGTATCGGGTGTTTAATATTAAGACAGGACTACCAAATGACTTGAAAAATACAATAAAAGGTTTTCAATGAAAGAGAAGTTCATAAGGAGTCTTGTTACTTTCTTTTACAATCAAAGTTCTATTTTGTACAAAGCACAATGTGTTAACTAATTCTACCCAAAAGTTAATTGGCAGTTTAGCATCGGCTAGCATAGTTTGTGTTGCTTCAATTAGTATTATTTTTTTCCTTTAGCTATCCTATTTTGTTGAGTAGTTCTAGCTGCACTAAATTGATAAGTTCTAGCAGACGTATTGAAGGGTTCATCAGATATCAAGATAGCCGAATGCGGAGATCTATCGCCAATGAACCTTACAAGCCAAAGGTTGCTGCACCATCTAGAGGTGGCACCATGATAGAGAAGTCGGTGGAAGATTACTCTAAATATGTTAACAAACGACTTGATATTGATGGCAAGGCCATGACTGTTTTGATGACTGCTATACCCAACTCCATCATGGTTGGGTTTGAGCATTGCCAGTCTTCTAAAGAACTGCTTGATGCCTTAACCAACATGTACGCAAACTCCAACGACTCAAAGAAAGATTCACTGAAGCAACAGTCTGAGAATTTTACTCACATTGCTTAAGAGACCCTGAGCTAGTAATACTTTGGGTACATGGATCTTATCTCCTCCCTTTAGTCTGTGGGAATAACTCTTGAATTGAGAGATCTCTCAAAGAAATTCATGAGTGCACTCCCCAATGAGTGGACATTCTACTATGACTCTATTAAGAGGACACAAAATTTGAACTCCCTCACCATGACTGAACTATATAGCATTCTAGATGGATACCATGTAGAAATGGAGAACAAGAGTGGCCTCCAAGTGAGCAGACCTTCAAGCCTTTCTGATAGGAACGCACTTATGGTAGCTGAAGGCTCAAGACCCCTACAACCTCAGCAGCACCTAACACATTCCCAGCAGCCATCATGTTCCTCTGAGCCTTACATTACATTTCCTGAGACTCCAAGGTCTCAATAGGCTCAGCGAAGTCCTTTCCATGATAGTTGTGCTTTTGTCTTAGGAAGCAGACACTCTGGTTACTTTTAGTTTTGCTTTGATGATCTAGAGTGTTTCAACCCAGATCATGTGGAATACATGGATATAGTCCAACAAATGGCTCTATTAACCTATAGGGTGAAGAAGTTCTTCAAAAGAACTAGAATGCAATTCCTTTAGAAACCAACTAGCAACAAGTTTAGGTTTGACAAAGCAAACACCAAGTGTTACAACTGTAACTAGCTGGGTCATTTTGCTAGGGAATGCAAATCTCATCAAATCTGGGATCTACTCATGCCTCCACACATCCTACAACACCTAAAGCTGCTGGAAAGTCAACTAAGACAGTTGTTGTGGCTCAAGAAGTTGATTCGAGCTTTATGGTGTGAGATATCACCCCTACTCAAGCACTCATGGCGGGAACATACAATTCAAAGGTATATGAACATCTCTGTACTCCACCCTCCATTGCTAAGGTTAAAATGTATCAGGACTACAATATGGAAATTAAATCTAACATTGAGTCTTTGAATATCTTAAAAGTTGATTTTAAAAGAGCTGAATCTTACTATCAAAATAAAATCGAGGAGTTAGAAAACACGGTATCCTCTTTAAAATATGAGCACACTAACTATAGGACTCAAATCAAGGATTTATTATCCAAATTGACTGAGGCACAAGCCAAGCTAGTTATAGTTGAGGCTCAAGCGAGGAAGCATGCTATTTTTAAGCAAAACTTCCAAGCCATTCTTGCATCATCCTCTCACTCAAAGCTTTGTTATCAAAACAAAGGTAGGTTAGGAATCAATGAAATTGCTCCACCACATTCTTATGAGTCTATTAGACAAGTAAGGTGTGGTACTAAAGAGCAAGAGGTTCCATCTGCTGACCCACCTTCCCATGAGTCAAAGAGTGATGCAACAATAGAGACCATCATATTGAAGAACCATGTAATTTTACCCACCCCTACGGGTGATGATCAACCCCTGACCACCAAATCCAGAAGAAGCCGAGCTAAGGTAGCCAAAAAAACTACCAAGAAAGTGGCTGAGTCCAAGCTGAAGATAGATCCAAAGCAAAAGGGTGTGTTCATTTCAGCTAGATTCCAGGTGGTAGGAATCTATAATTCAAGAAAGGTGTAACTCTGATGCAGGAAAGGTGTGTAGTACTAACACTTCTATCCTACCAAAGGATTAGAATTTAAAGGAAAAGATTGCAGATGAAGAAAAGAATAATAAGAAAATTCAATCTTCAAGTTCCATGAAGACTAACATTGTCTACATAATGTGTGGTCTGCAAAACCACATGGCTAAAGATTGTTACTACAATCCTTCTAGCACACACTATGCAAACAATGTTAAAAGAGAAATAGTCATGGAAGCTTTCTCATTTGGACCCTATCATATGGTTCAAGTGATGAAAAAGGAAAAGCTTGTTTCCAAAGCAAGGTTGTTTTCACAAGAAAGTTTTTCTTCCGAAGGGAAAATGGCTTCAAAAGTTAAAGCCGTTAAGACTCAAAAGAACTAGAGAGTCCCCTTGAAACCATCCCAGAAGAAGACTGCTTCGGAAGAAAAGGTGGTAAAGACTTATTCCAAAAAGAAAGAAGCTTTGGAAGAATGTCATGTCGCACAAGCTTCATCAAGCTCATCTTCTATGATCAATCAAGAGATGGAATGGAAGATCAAGGAAGATGTTGCAGCCCAAACCTTTCCATCAAAGACATCCATTGAAACCCCATGCATAAACTTTGGTTCAATTATGTCACTGTCATTGGAAGAACCCAAGACCAACAAGGCTTGGGTTTCCAATCAAAACTAGTAATCTCATCTTATGTGCAGGGACATCCACATGACAAGAGTAACAATATATGGATCGTAGATAGTGGATGCTCCAGGAACATGAAAGAGAACAGATCTTTCCTTCAACAATTTCAACATTTTGATTAAGGTCCTGTCTAGTTTGGAGGTGAGGCCGAAGGATATATTTCTGGCAGAGGGAGTATATCCAAAGGTAATTTAAAAGTTGACAAAGCAAACTTTGTCAAACAACTTGAATACAATCTCTTAAGTGTTTCTTAGTTTTGTGATCAAAAGCATCAAATGCTCTTCGCAGAACATGAGTGCATTATCCTCAAACACGAGATGACAATTTCTCAGGAATTGGCGCTTCTTAAATCTCCCAGGATAGGGGATATGTACAAACTGGATAAGAACAATGCTTCCCCACTGGGTGAAGTATCATGCTTTATTTCCAACGTTGATAGTGATGAGTCAACTTTATGGCATAAAAAAATCTTTCATGTGAATTTTAAAACAAAGAATAAGTTGGCAAAAAATAATTTGGTTGTAAGGTTTCATATAAGGCTGATGCAACCCAAAACATCCAAACAGTTTATCCGACATGCATGCACAAAGTATTGAAGTAGAATGCTTCGGAAGTTTCACGTTCTGCATTAGAAAACATTCTAAATGTTAAATCTTCCGAAGCCAAGACCAATATCTTCCAAAGCCAAAAAATAAATTCTTCCGAAGCTTCAGAGACAACGTCTTCCAAAGCAAGTTTATGAAGACAAATTTTTTTTAAAGACTTTTGAGTGCATGCTTTATCTGATGTACTTTAACCATAAAGCCAAACCACCTTTCTACTGCAACTCTGTTTGACTCACCAACTTTCACAAGTTAGTGAAAGGTCCATGCTTTTGGTAAACTATACAATGAGGTCTTGAGTTTATTTCCTTCAACTTTATTTACTTTTATCATTTTTGTAATATATTAGGATGTGAGCTATGACATGTCATAGTCACTAGTCAAAAAGGCAATCTGCCTTTTGACTCTACATTGATTTTGTTGTTGTCTAGATCATGTATCCAGCTGGCCTTCAAAGTATGGCCGGATGTAGGATGTAGTATAAAGTATCTTAGGTTCCTTGTTATCTTTAATCCCCGTATGTTTTGTAAACACTTGTAAGGAACTTAATCAATATACATCATTCTTGAAAACCAAACACTTGTGTTAGCTATTATTGTTCTTATTCTATCTTTCTATTAACTGTTTTACTTAGTATCAAGGTGACTGGTTTGCAAGTCTCCATTTGATCTGTTAAGTGTTCTAAATCAACTCTCCTTATTATGTGTTATGTTGTAAGTGACCAACCCCTTAAACAGTCTTGCAATTGGTATCATAGCATTCCAGGCTCTTGATTGTATGATCTCACCATCCTAAGATCCCTCACACACACACAAAATAATTAACATCTCAAATGGCAGCTATCACTAAAGCTGATATAGACTGGAACCATGACAAAGTCCCCACTGATGACTCTTGAAGACTTTGACACTTGGTGCTAAAGAGTGGAAGGTTTCATCAAGTCTCAAGACTCCAGGATGTGTGAATCTGTTGTCTCAGGACCTTACATACCAAGCACCTCTTCAGCTGCTGCTGGAGGTGGTATGATTCCAAAGGCTATGGCTAACTACTCTGATGAAGATAGAAAGAGAGTAGAAATTGATTAGAAAGCCATGACCGCCCTTCAGAATGCTCTTACAAACTTTGTATACAGAGGTTTCAAGAAATTCAAAACAGCTAAGCAACCGTGGGATGCAATGAAACTAATGTATGAGGGTTCTACTGAAGCCAAAGAGAACAAGAAGGATCTCTTGAAGTAGCAGTTTGAAAACTTCACCTTTAAAATAGGTGAAACCATGACTCAATAATACTTCAAGTATGTTGAGATTGTGGACACTCTAGTAGATGTTGGAGTGACTCTTGAAAACAAGAACATTGTAAGAAAGTTTATGTCCACTCTTTCTAGGAAATAGACACATTGTTGTGTTGTTATCAAGAGAACTGAGAACCTTAAGTCTCTCACTTTGACTGAGTTGTATGGTATTCTCAGTGGATACCAGATGGAGATAAGCATGCAAGGTTGATCTGGTAACTCCAGCAATCAAATAAGTTCAGCGCTGCATGTGATTGAAAGGGATAGAATAGAACCTCAACATCATCTTAAATGATACCCTGACAACTCATAAAAGGGTCCTTTCATCACCTTCCTGGAGACACCAAGAGAAAGCAACACTCATGGAAGCCCATTCCAAGAGACAAGTTCTTCACATGCCTTTGTGTCTTCTTATGAAAACTCAGGAAAGTTTCGATTCACCCTTAAAGACCTGGACTGTATTCATCCAGATGATTTGGAGTATATGGAAATAGTCCAGTAGATGGCTCTTCTCACTCATAGAGCCAAGAAGTTCTACAATAGGATAGGAAGGAAGTTTCCAAGCAATACAGTCAGCAGAAAGTTTGGGCTAAATAAAAACAAAGATAAGTGTTACCACTGTAACCAAAGGGGCATTTTTGTAGGGAATTCAACGCACCAAGAACAAATGGTGTCCAAGAACAAACCAGACCAAACTACACTAAGAAAGCCACCTAGAATGAGAAGCCAAAGCAACAAGCTACAGTTGCTATTGAAGAAGGAGGCTTTGACTGGAGTTTTCATGTAGAAGATGTATCTCCAAATCAAGCACTGATGGCTGACCATGATGAAGCAAAGGTATTGGAACATCTATGTACAACTGAATGTATTGCTAAAGTTAATAGAAACATGTCCTAAAACTTAGAGATGAGATCTAATCTTGAGTCCTTAAATATCTTAAAATCTAATTTCAAAAGATCTAAAAATGATTATAAACTAAAAATAGAGGACTTATAGGAAACCATTTCAGTTCTTAAACATGAACACACCAACTACAGGACTCAGATCAAAGATCTCATAATCAAGTTGACTGAATGCCAGGTTGAGTTTGTGATCCGCAAAGCCAGGGCAGAAAAATGTGTTCTTGAAGAAGAAACCTTCAAGAACATCATATCCTCATCCTTGCATACAAAAGTTTGTTATCAGAATAAGCAAGGATTGGGATATAGTGAGATAGCTCCTCCAAACACTATTTAACCTGTAAGATCTCTTAGGTGTGGAACTTATGAAGATGAGCTTCCTCTCATAGACCCCTTGACTGAAGAGAATGAAGAAGTGATAGTGAAGAATGCCTCTGAGAAGAGTGAAGAAGAAGATTCTAAGAAAGGTCACTATCCTTCTGAGGAGAGTAAGAAGAATATGATGACCAAGTTACTGAGAAAGAACTTGATCTAAAAGAGCAAGAGAAAAGCAAAGAAGGCTCAAGAGATCAAGGCCACTTTTGACTCTAAGTAGAAACAAGTCTTTATCTCTGCAGGGTTTGAAGTGGTTAAGACTGAAGACATCAACCTAATCTCTAGTACCAAGATTTTTTATTCATGTTCAAATCATCTTAGCAATAAGAAGGAGGATGATCAACTGTGTACCATTGCTACACGGTCTGAACCATCCAACTCCAAAGGAAGTCCTCACCCTAAAAGGACTTCCACTGCATCTTCAAAGATAAAGATGGAGAAGGAAAGTGATCAAGTTCAGCCTTGTTCACAAAAGAAGGATCTTAGGAAGAAGAAGTTGGAATATGTTATGTGTGAGAGTTCCTCTCATCTTGCTAAGGATTGTCCTTACAATCCTAAAGGCACTCTCCATATGATCAAGAAAGAGACTTCTAAGAGTTTTAAAAAGAAGCAAGCTTCAAAAGGAAAATTTGTTTCCTTCGGAAGCTACAAAATAAAGATGATGGCAAGTGGGAAATTGCCTTTAGAAGAAAAATTGGTCTCAGAAGAAGGGAATACTTTCAAAGTACTAAAGTCTGCTGCAATGATAGCAAGATCTTCCGAAGGCCCAGTCATCAAAACCTCCAAAGTCAATAAAAATTCCAAAGTGTTGAAGGTTAATTCTAAACTTCCAAAGGTGGTGTGGAAGTTCTCCATCAACAACAGCAAATGATCCTCAAAATATGACTATAGGATCTACTACTATATCATTACCTTCAACTTCTTTTGATAAACCCAAGACAAGCAAGGCTTGGGTTTCCAAATGTAACTAATCAACTCTTTTGTGCAGGAATAGCTCAAGACAAACAAAAATGTCTGGACCACTGATAGTGATTGTTCCAGGCACATGACATGCAATAGATCACTTCTCCAAAACTTTTATGAAATCATGAAGGGCCAGTTGTTTTTGGAGGAGATAGGGGTGGTTACATATCTAGAAGGGTCGAGGTCATAAATGGTAAGCTTAGTATTGAGAAGGTAAACTTTGTCAAGGATCTTGGATACAATCTTTTAAGTGTATCTCAATTTTTTGATCAAAGTCATAACTTGCTCTTTACTAAGCAGGAGTGCATTGTTCTCAAGCCTGGGGTGGTCATTCCTTATAAGCGTATTCTGCTCGGAGCCCCCGGGAAAGGGAACATGTATAAGATGGATTTACAAGAAACATCTCCCTCAAGAGAAGTTTCATGCTTTCTGTCCAAGGCAAATAGTGATAAGTCTTTTCTCTGGCATAAAAGAATGGGCCACGTAAACTTTAAGAACATAAATAAGTTAAATAAGAATGACTTGGTAACTAGAATGCCAAAAAAAGAGTTTATAAGTGATGACCATTGTGTTGCATGCCTGAAAGGTAAGCAACACAAGGTATCTCACAAACCAAATGAAAGAAACTCCATCACTACTCCCCTACACTTGTTACATATGGATCTCTTTGGTCCCACCAGTATAATGAGTCTATGAAGGACCTCTTACTGTTTAGTGATCACAGATGACTTTACAAGATTCACTTGGGTCTTCTTCTTTAGAACTAAGGGTGAGACTCCTGAGATTCTAAAGAATTTCATCTTAAATATTGAGAATCAATCTAATCACAAGGTCAAGACCATAAGATGTGATCAAGGAATTGAATTCAAGAACCAAATCATTGATGCATTTTGTGATGAAAAGGGTATTACAAGACAGTATAGTGCTCCCAGACTCCTTAGCAAAATGGTGTTGCTGAGAGGAGAAACAAGACACTTAGGCGGTGTTTGTTTTTTACCAAAACATCTTCCCCACCTCTTCATCTCCGAGCACGCAGACGCGGGAAGAGGTTTTGAGTGCGCAGAGTGTTTGTTTTTTGGAAGACGTTTCATTAAAAAACGTCTTCCTGAGGTCTGCATG
>BJCM01215777.1:0-40613 GCA_018326385.1 Flaveria bidentis | reverse complement strand
TTCCGAAGACTTTTGACACATGCTTTATCTGATGTACTGTTCCATAAAGCTGGACACCTTTCCGCTGCGTCTCTGTAAAGTCACCAACTTACATGAGTTGGTGAAAAGGTCCATGCTTTTGGTAACTGTACATTGAGGTCTTGAGTCTGTAACTTTCTACTTTATGTACTTTATCCTTTTTGTATTAGATAAGGATGCGAGCTATGGTATGTCATAGTCACTAATCAAAAGGCAATCTGCCTTTTGACTCTATAATTGATTTTGTTTGTGTCTAGTCAATTGTATCCAGCTCGCTTTCAAAGTATAGCCGGCTGTAGGTTGTAGTATAAGTATTCCTTGTTCTTGTATCTTTTCATTATGCTTTGTAACACTTTTAATAGAACTTGAGAAAGAAATATACTGTAATCTTGAAAACCATCTCACTGTGTATCTTGCTCTTGTGTTCTATCTCTCATATTACTTGTGTTCTTAGTGTCTTATTGTAGTTAATCCAGTCTTACTATTTGATTAAGTTTGTTTAATCTCCTCTTTGTGTTGTTATGTTGTAAGTAACCCCTTCACCGGTCCTGCAGACATAAACTGAGCTATTCCCTTGAATGATCACGTTGGTGTTTGAATCTTTCAGTGTGTTAGAGGATGGCTAGTGGTAGATCATCGAAAGCTTCGCGTGGTGGAGGTCGTGGTGGACGTGGTGCTGAACCGCGGGTCAAAAGAGGAAAGCCTAGAGCCGAAAAGTTGGTTCATGAAGAACCCAAGACCCCTCACCCAGAGGGCAGAGACGAGATTGCTAACTTAAAGGCCTCGGTTAAGGAGGTTGTTATTGAAGAGGTGCATCAGGTCATGCAGACGATCTTACCGTTTGTAGTGACCGAAGTGATAAAGGCTGTACGGGAAGGAGAACAGAAAGAGAGGAACAGGTCCTCGAGAGGATAGGAGCAACTAGATACTGAGACGGTTCTCTTTGATGATGAGGAGGAGGAAGAAGAGCCTACGCAGGAGACGGCATGAGGCTGCAACTACGGGGCATTTCAAAGATGCAAGCCCCTAACTTTTGATGGTAATGGCACTGCTACTCACCGATGGGTGAGAGAGATGGAGGTGGTACTTGATATCAGTGAGTGCCGAGAGGACCAGAAGGTGAAGTTTGTTGCCCACTCGTTTGTGGACTCGGCCTTGTGCTGGTGTGACAATATCATCCAAGCCGAGGGTAGTCGGTCAATTGAAAGGATGAAGTCGACGGAGCTGAAAAAGTTGGTGATCAAGGAGTTTGTCCTCATAGAGAAATGGATAAGGTGGAAAGAGATTTCCTGCAGCTGGAGGCGAGAACAATGACGCATCAGCAGTACACCACCAAGTTTAATGAGATGGCACAGTTGGTGCCGGATCAAGTGACGCCTCTGTCATGAAAGATTAAGAGGTACATCCAGGGCTTGCTGGGGGATATTCGCAGGCACATGATTGCTGCCCGACCGAGCATGTTTAGGTTGGAGGTTGATTTGGTAGGGAGGTTGTATGATGAAAGGACTGTGGTGGTGGCTGAAGGTAGCAAGAAAGGTGGTGGTGATCGGAATTGGAATGGAAAGCGGGTTGGACATGGTGAGGCCACTTCAAGCAACAAAGGTGCATGGGTGGATGACCGACGTGTGGTCACATCCGGTGCAGGGGGTGAAGAGATGTGGCAAGTGTGGGAAGGATCACACCGACGAGTGTAGGTGGGGATCAAACGTGTGCTTCAAGTGTGGGAAGCCTGGTCATATGGCGAGGGAATGCAAGGCAGGGAGATGTTTTAACTGTGGCAGGGAGGGCCACATGAGTAGGGATTGCAAGAATCCGAGGGCTGAAGGTTCGAGAATGAAGAAGGCTAGAGGAGAAGGACAGAGGGTGAGCGCCAGAGCGTTTACGATGACACAGAAGGAGGCTAGGACGGACCCTGATGTTGTGTCAGGTACGTTTTTAGTAAACCAAACTTTAGCCTCTGTGTTATTTGATTCTAGTGCTAGTAAAAGTTTTATTTCTGCTAATTTCTATGCTAAACTACATGTTAGTAGTAGAAGTGTAGATGCACCCTTTGAAGTAGAAACTATCATAGGTAAGTCTACTAGGATTTCTGACATGATAGAAGGTTGTGACATGGAATTAGAAGGTCACAAGTTTTCTGTTAGACCATTCGTGATGACCTTAGGCGGTTGAATGAAGTCCTAGGAATGGATTGGTTGGTGGACTACGAGGCGAACATTGTTTGTCGCAAAAATTTGATTTGTTTGACAGCGCTTGATGCGAGTTTGGTGACGGTTTATGGTGATTGAGTCACTATGATCCCGAAAGTTATTTCGATGACAGTGGCGGGAAAGTGCATGAGACGTGGATGTAGTGCCTACTTGCCTTATGTAAAGGATGTGGATACACCAATACCACAACTGTCCGATGTACGGGTTGTGTGTGACTTTCCAGATGTATTTCTCGAAGACTTACCAGGAGTGCCACCTGACCGAGAGATCGAGTTTTAGATTGATTTGATACTAGGTGCTCAACCTGTTGCTAAGGCACCGTATCGGTTGGCTCCGACTGAGATGAAGGAGTTGATGGAGCAACTGCAGGAGTTACTTGATAAGGAGTTCATTCGACTGAGTATCTCTCCTTGGGGTGCTCCGGTCTTATTTGTGAAGAAGAAAGACGGTAGCATGAGGATGTGTATCGACTACCGTGAGCTGAATAAGTTGACGATAAAGAATCGATAGCCGTTATCGAGAATTGATGATTTTTTTGATCAGTTTCAAGGCGCCAGTTGGTTCTCGAGGATAGATCTTCGATTTGGCTACCATCAGTAAAAGGTGAAAGAGAAGGATATCCCTAAAATGGCTTTTCGCACGCGCTATGGACACTATGAGTTTCTCGTTATGTCTTTTGGTTTGACTAATGCGCCAGCCGCTTTTATGGACTTGATGCATCGAGTGTGTCGGCCGATGTTGGATAAATCAGTGATTGTCTTTATTGATGATATCTTGATTTATTCAAAGAGCGAGAATAAGCATGTTGGTCATGTTCGAAAGGTGTTGGAGACGTTGAGAAGGAAGAATTTGTATGCTAAATTCTCCAAGTGCGCATTCTGGTTGCGTGAGGTACAGTTCTTGGGTCACGTGGTGAATCCTGAAAGGATTATGGTGGACCCAGCAAAGGTGGAGGTGGTGATGCAATGGAAGTCTCCAAAGACGCTATCCGAGATTCGTAGTTTCTTGGGTTTGGCGGGCTATTACAGAAGGTTTATTCAAGACTTCTCTAAGATCGCTTCTCCACTAACCAAGTTGACCCGTAAGGATGTAAAGTTTATATGGGGTCAAGATCATGAGAAGGCGTTTGAGGAGTTAAAGGCGAGATTGACTCAAGCTCCTGTTCTGTCGTTGCCCGATGGAAGTGAAGATTTGGCGGTTTACTTAGATGCTTCCTATTCAGGGTTAGGATGTGTTTTGATGCAAAGATGAAAGGTTATAGCCTATACATCCTAAAAGTTGAAAGTTCATGAAGTTAATTATCCTACTCATGACTTGGAGCTAGCAGTCATGGTCTTCGCGTTAAAGATTTGGAGGCACTACCTGTATGGGACGAAGTGCACCATATTCACTGACCACAAGAGCTTGAAGTATTTCTTCGAGCAAAAGGACTTGAACATGAGGCAGCGGAGATAGTTGGAGCTCATAAAGGATTATGATTGCGAGATCCATTACCATCCGGGAAAAGCCAACGTGGTGCGGATACCCTCAGTCGAAAAAAAGACCCGAGCCGATTTGGGTGAAAGGTTACCAGTTGATCATGACCTCTGATGTGATGAAACAGGTCAAGGAGTTTCAAGATGAGGTGATGAAAGAAGATCATCTTAACTCTAAAAGGATGAGAGGTCTAGTTGCGGAATTAGGTGAAAACACACTTGGTATTAGGACCCGATTCGGGCGGACGTGGATTCCTAGTTTTGGGGATCTATGTGGGAGGACTATGGATGAAGCTCACAAAACCCAATACTCTATTCATCCCGGTGCTACAAAGATGTATCAAGAAATGAAGAAAGATTATTGGTGGCCGGGTATAAAGCGTGATGTGGTGGAGTATGTGAGGAAATGCCTTACTTGTTTACAAGTGAAGGCTGAGCACCAAAAGTTGTATGGAAAGATCCAACCAATGGATATACCAGAGTGGAAGTGGGAGCATATCACCTTGGATTTTATTACGAAGTTGTCGCGTACTTTGCGAGGTAATGATGCAATATGGGTGATAGTTGACCGTTTGACGAAGAGTGCCCACTGCCTACCGATTCGCGAGACATATTCATCTTAGAGGTTGGTGGATCTGTTCATTAAAGAGATTGTAACTCGTCATGGTGTGCCGGTGTCTATTGCGTCTGATCGTGACACCTGGTTTACATCTAAATTTTGGAGGAAATTCCACGACGCAATGGGGACGAGGTTACATATTAGCACGGCTTATCATCCTCAGACGGATGGTCAGTCGGAAAGGACCATTCAGAAGTTGGAAGATATACTCCGGGCATCCGTCATTGATTTTGGAGGAAGTTAGGATGACCACTTACCGTTAGCTGAGTTCTCATATAACAAAAGTTATCATGCCAGTATTGGTATGCCTCCTTATGAGATGTTATACGGTAGGAGATGTAGAACACCTGTTTGTTGGGGTGATATCGGCCATAAAGAGTTAGGGAGCATTGAGGTGGTCAAGGCTACGACTGAGAAGCTGCAAAGGATCAAAGCCTTCATGAAGGCAGCTAAAGATAGGCAAAAGTCATATGCTGATAAATGACGTAGACTGATTGAGTTCCAGGTGGGTGATAGAGTTATGTCGAAAGTCTCACCTTGGAGGGGTATCATTCGATTCAGAAAGCGAGGCAAGTTGAGCCCAAGGTACATAGGGCCTTTCCAAATCATTGCTTGAGTAGGAGAGGTGGCCTATAGACTGGAATTACCGGAAGACTTAAGTGGAATTCATCTGACATTCCATGTATCTCATCTGAGAAAATGTTTAGCAGACGAGGATATGGTTATACCACTGGAAGATATCGAGGTAGATGAACAGCTCAATTATGTGGAGCAACCAATGGCGATCATTGACCGTAAAGAGAAGAAGTTGAGGAATAAAGTGGTTCCCCTTATGCGCGTACAGTGGAAGCACAGAAATGTATCTGAGTCTACATGGGAGATTGAAGAAGAGATGAGACAGCATTACCCACATTTGTTCGAGGGATGACAGGTTTCGGGGACGAAACCTATATAAGGGTGGTGGACTTGTAACACCCGGTTATTATTATTATTTCTAAAAGCCAAAGAAAGATGAATAAGTTGAAGAAAAAGAAAGAAAAAGGAAGAAAAGACATTTCACCCAAGTCAAGGGGTAAAAAGTGCCAAAAAGGACAAAATTTTGGAAGAGTGGGTGTAAAGGGGGCATGGCCGCCCACTCTCCCTTCATCCTCCCCATTCCATTTGGTTTTTAGAGAGAGAAAAAGGAAAAAGGGCAGAAATCCATTTGGGAGTTTGAAGAAACAAGGTGAAGAGCCGAATTCAAGTGGATTTCTAGGTGAAGCTTGAGGCAAACGGGTTTGAAGGAAGTTTTACCTGAAGAGGCTGCTAAGGTGAGTTCTAGAACCCCTGTTTTACGTGTTTTAACAGATTGTTGGGCTTGGAAATGCATATGAAAATGTTTTTGTTAAGTTGGGTGTTGTACCCGTATGTATGTGTTTGTGTGTTTGTGTGCGATTTAGGTGGGGTTCGTGTTGGGCAAGGCTATGTTTGAATGATGCTGCATATGGGTTTCTAAGGCTTGGGATGAACGATATAAGCTTAGAACATGTAAGGGAAGGTTTGGGGACTGCAATCTGTTGTTCAAGTACGAATGATGCTGCTTCTGCGCCCAATTAGGTCTCATGCGTCTGGAAGTTTCCTCATGCGACTGAAGGTCATGCGACCAAAGGCCATGCGACTGAAAGTCGTGCGGATGAAGGTCCTACGACTAAAAGTCATGCGACTGAAAACCGTGCGGCTGAAAACCGTGCGGCTGAAGGTCATGCGACTGAAGGCCATGCGGCTGAAAGTCATGCGACTGAGGGTCCATACGCCTTATAGTGATCTTGCGTCTGGAAGCCCTCCATGCACCTAAGTGTTCTTCATACGCTCAAATAGGGCTCATGTGCCCAAAAGACTTAGAATATGTTCTGCTTTTTGGGTGGAAAGTGGAATGTAAGCTTTGACTTGGAGTGTTCCCGGGGGCTATGTAGGTTGGCTTTTGAGGTCATAGATGATGGTATGTATGATTTATATTATGCATGTATGATGGTGCCTTGTATGGTAATGTTTGTATGCTCATGTTGATGCTCTTTATTTTGTATGATTATTTCCTCATGGCTTTACGTTGAATGTTAATGAATGAAATAAAAATTATTATGTAACGTAAAGTGGAAGATAATGAAAAGATGAATGTAATGAAAGAATGCATGCATTAATGAATGAATACAAGTAAGAAAGGCTTGCAAGCAAATGTATGGAGGTTCACACCCAATGAAGGGTGTTAGCTCAACTGTGTGCGGGTTAGCTATCCCAGAAGGATGCACACTGGGATCCAATCCTTGTGATTGACCATATGTATGGGATCCTTGCCGCTTCCCGTAGGTACTGGAGTTAGCTTCGTGCACAATGTTCGATGTCTATAAAAGACCTGAGGCCCAGTAACCAACTTCGTGCATAATGTTTGGGGTATAGCATATGGCATTGATCCGGAATGAAAGAGAAAAGATAAGTGGTTAATGTACTTGCCCTGGGTACTGGAGTCAGCTTCGTGCACAATGTTCGAGGTCTATGAAAGACCTCAAGCCTAGTAACCAACTTCGTGCACAATGTTCGGGGTATTGTACATGTCATCGAAAGTAATGAACGTACGAATGAAAGTAAAGAAAGTGAATGATAATGATGTATGATGAATGAATGAAATTAACGAATGAATAATGAAGATAATAATGATATTATCTATGTGTATTTATGAAGTATGATCACGTACAATTGTAATGAACGGTTTTAAACAAAAGATAAAGTATGTTTTATTTAAAAACTAGAACTCACTCAAGAACGCTGACTTTTATGTGTTTTCAGTTGGCAGGTAATGGTTGCTGATGATGGCACGGGGCGGCTACTTGGCTCTTTTTGGATGGCATTCTTTTGTTTATTGTTTTTGCATTGTAATGCGAACAGACGATGTTTTGTAACGAATGTTTTATTAACTTGCAAAAGCATTTATATTGAAATGAAATGTTATTTTACTGTTTCTGCTGTAATGTTTTATTAAAGTTAATGTAAATATATGTTTTATGTGCGATGATTGACCAGCTGTAAGCATCCCGGGAACGGGCCTTATAGAAAAGTTAGATATTAACCATGTAAAATATCTAGATATTAACTAAAGTAATATCTATATGTTAGATTAGTAAATATTTTTGATATTTAGATTAGTAAATATCTTAGATATTTATAAATTAGAATAATCTAGATTAGAAATATATAGATTTAAGTCACAAGTATAAATTGCCCGATCGCCCTCATTTGTAATCACCCAAAAAACATATACAAGTCTTAGTGTAAAACACTTGTAAAACACTCTCATAATCAATTTTGTAAGCAATACAAAGTTTATGTGTATTACTCGCTTGCAAACGCTTCTGAATCATTACTTAAATTGTTACATTGTGTGGGTCACAAAGGTTGAACTTAGATCAAGTCTAAGTGCCAAGAGTCAAAGAAATCACTTAATGACAAGTGGTATCAAAGCAACGTCGAGCGCTAGGGATGGTGACTCATCCAAGGAAAGTTGTCGACAAAAAAAGAAACCAGGGAGAAGATGGGACTCTCCATAAAAGAAAGAAAAATCATGAGACATCCAAGGATCATACCTTGGAAAAACAAGTCGATGACATGGAAACAGGTCTTGTCGAGATAGGATCTCAGGTAGACTTGTGCCTCCCACGGCTAGATGTCTTAGAAGCGGACTTCACGGAGCTTGGAGATGTATTCAAGGCTGTTGTGGATATTTTACGGGAAGAGGTAAAGATGATGATCAAGGATGCAATCAAAGATGTTACTACCAAACTTCAAAAGGACATGGATGAGCTTTCAAGTGACATGCACCAAAGTCTACTGGGCTTGGAAGCTAAAGTAGTTGATTGCAACAAAGCGATGATCATGACTGGGGAAAATGTCCTAAAGTTTACACCGAAAGGTAAAATTCCCAAACCATCATTCTTTTTGGGCAAACGAGAAGCTCAGGCGGTTGATGACTTCATTAGGGAAATGGAGCAAAACCTAGGAGGAGTACAAATCCTCAATAATGACATTAAAATCAAGACATTCACTATGTATCTCAAAGATACAACAACACTATGGTGGAGATATCAAAGCATGGACAATGAACGAGGTACGTGCACAATCAAAACTTTGGCTGAATTTGTTCAAGAACTAAAAAGATAGTTTTATTAGGTAAACACTAAGCATGAAGCGAGAAGTTGACTTCGAAAGCTTAAACAAACCGGGACCATCAAGGATTATGTTAAAGAATTTACAACACTTGTCCTCGAGATCCCAAACTTATCAGATAAAGACTCCTTCTTCAACTTTCTCGATTGTTTAAAATCATGGGCTACGATAGAATTAGAACGAAGGAATGTTCAAGATTTTGCTTGAACCATTGCAATAGCTGAAAACTTGATCGATCATAAAGAAAAATGACCATATAGGCCCATGAATGAAGAAAGTGTTGATGAGAGTTAAGCTCAATCATGATCGGAAGGTAGAAACAAGGACACAACCATGATACGACAATGAAAGACATCTTTTGAAATTTTGTTTCATATGCAACAGACCTTATAATGCACGAACTGCCCAAAGAAACAAAGTCCGCAAGCCATGGTGGCCAGAACTAATGATGCATCCCATGAAGACAAAGGTTCGTCTTGGGGCTATGCAACTACAAGTAATGAATGCTTTAACAACACATATAGGAAAGTTAATAAAAATGGTTAAAACATGCCCAACGGGGCATAAGGGCAACATCATGAACATGGAGGCAAAATGACTTCGGTTTGTGAACTTGGAAATAAATGGACGACTAGCAAAAGCACCGGTAGATACAAGAGCAAGTCGTAATTTCATGACGCAAGAAGAGGCTAAGAGACTCGGCATAAGGATATCCACACGAGATGGATTTCTCAAAGATGCTAATGGTAACACGAAAGTGATCGAGGGATTTTCATGGGTCGTCAAGACTAGAATTGGGACATGACAAGGAAAGCTTGATTTCTCGAGAGCACCATTGGTGAAAACAAGATAGTGCTCGAAATGGACTTTTTAAAAAAAGCAAAGGTCGTTCCAGCAACTTTTCTAAACACCTTGTTCATCATCAAAGGCTATCAAGTACACAAAAACTATGGAGTCAAGACATCACGGTAAAACAATATTCATCTTGCAACTTGTGAGAAAAAGCCGAGGGTTACGCAAGAAACACGACGAGGATGTCGTGGGTTTAGGTGGGGGAGAATGTCACAAATCGCCTAAAAACAAGTCGTGGTACTAGGATTCCGAGAGTTCCCGAAAACATATGGAGGGATGCAGGGCCGTTCGAAAGACTATGGAACAACCCAAGAAAATTTGGAAAAGCTAGATATTAACCATGTAAAATATCTAAATATTGAGTAATATCTAGATATTAGATTAGTAAATATCTTAGATATTTAGATTAGTAACTATCTTTGATATTTAGATTAAGATAATCTAGATTATAAATATCTAGATTTAAGCCATAAGTATAAATAGGGTTGATCATCCTCATTTGTAATCACCCAAAAACACATACAAGTTTTAGTATAAAACACTTGTAAAACACTCTTCTAATCAATACAAAGTTTATTTTTATTACTCACTTGAAAATGCTTCCAAATCATTACTAAAATTGTTACATCATTTGGGTCATAAAGGCTGAACTTAGATCAAGTCTATGTGTCGCACAAGTTTCAAAGAAATCACCCCATGACAATACGCTAGCATCAAAATATAAGTATTTTACACATGACAAAATTACATGGTTTATGTATGATGTTATCCAATAACAAAACAAGTATTTTATGGTGTCGGTATTTTTTGGATCTTTGATCTAACAAACTAGATGTTATAGTTTCAGGTCGGTCAAATTTCATGTTAGGCCATTAAATTAAAGACAATATCATTAAAAAACACATTAGAAATACAATGTCATTAAAATATAAAAAAATATCTTTCATCATTTTTTATATTTTTCATGTTTTGAAACTTGTGTGAATGAGGGTAGATGTGACAAAATCCCAATCTGACAACCCAAATCACAATCGATTTTTGTTCATATCTGATCTATAGTGAAACAGGTTTGAACAAAAAAAGTATGGCTCCTACCCAGTTCCTATATTTTTTAAATGGCTATATAGACTTTGGGTTCCTTTTTTAATCATTTTTTGAATTATTTTTTGTCTATTTTGTTCACCTAAGCAACTATATATATATATATAGGAAACTGGGTTTGTATTAATGATACTAAGAAAACAAGTAAATATGAGACAGAACAAGAACAAGATAATATCTAGTTTTCAAGAATGATGTATATGGCTCTCAAGTTCTATTACAAGTGTTACAAAGCATACATAAAAAGACAAGTATTTGAGATATTTTATACTACATCCTATAGCCGGCTTTACTTTAAAAACCAACTAGAAACATTAATCTAGACAACAAGATCAATGTATAGTCAAAATACAAATTGTCTATTTATTTATACTTATGACATGACATAACTCACATCCTAATATATTACAAAAAAGATAAAAGTTACACACCAATCTATAATTGACAAAAGTATGGACCTTTTCACCAACTCATCTAAGTTAGATGTGGAAGTGAAAAGTAGTTTAGTTTTTTGTCAAAAAGTAATCAGAAAAAACATGTCTTCTCTGTCTTTGAAAGAAATCAGTATTTGCCTTCAAAAGACTTTGTCTCTGAAGTTTTGGAAGACTTCAACTTTGGCTTCGGAAGATTGTACTTCATGCATGCATGTTGAACGATCTTTGGTTGCACCAGCCTTTAAGTGTAAACCTTACATAGACGTTTGATGAACAACTTTATAAGAATAAAAATTCCATTTGTTTGGATCATATTAGGTGGTATTTACAAGGTGGAATTTAACTTGTAAAATGTTTTACTAAGACTATCACAATTTTAAAATGTTGGCTTGGTGGAAACAAAGAACCCTTAATTTCGATTCTATTAGTTATGGCTCTTGATTTACCAATCGCCAAATTAGCTTCTAAAATAGCTTTGGAATATGTGTTTCTCTTAGTGATAGGATAATATCAATACGAATAACAAGACTTGTCCCTGGTTCAGTGACAAGTGCATTTGCTTAAACAATCACTTAGACCGGCAGTACGTATACAAGACCAAATAAGCCTCAATAACCAAATATTACTTCAAACAAAAGTGCACGATGAAAAGGTGAATGATAGGCTATCTTTTGGCTTATCCGATGAAAAATTTGCCTATCATGCGACAATTTCTTCACGATAGTTCCTGCTATGACAATGACTAAGACAATGAAGAAAACGAATATAATAAAAGTAAAAATGTATTAATTTTTATGAGAAAGTTAAAGGTACAAAGTTAATAATTCGTACGAAATGATAACAACCATTGATCTAAGTGATAAATGTTTTAGATTATAGATAAAATAATAACGCAAGAAATATATCTGGAAGGTAGATTTGGAAATAACCTACAATTGTTGATTTTTTACAACCCCTCCCTTTTTTTAAACGTATATAATTTTTATATGAAATTATTTGTAAAAAATATACTATAAAATTCAGCATTTTATTCTCTTTAATATGAGTATAGTGCTTCTATACTTTTTTTTAAAAAAATCAATATATTTTTTTAAACCTCTATTGTTGTACGTATAATTTGTGTAATTATAAGCATAACTTGCATAATTATCATATAATTTGCGTAATTATCTTTGCGTAATAATATATAACTTGCGTAATTATCTTTGCGTATAATTTGGTTAGTACGTATGAGTTAAAGTTGACAAAGGAGGATGATGATGCATGAGCACATGCAGGGGCGGCCCTGAGGGAGGCTGGGTGGGCGACCGCCCAAGGCCCGATCTTTTCAGGGGTCCAAAATTTTATAAAATAAATTTTCTATTTTATATATATATATATATATATGTGTGTGTGTGTGTGTGTGTGTGTGTGTGTTTTTAAATTAAAAAACCTATAATCTATTGATTAATCCATTAATAAATCAAAAAAATTATGATTACTTTAACTTGTTAAACTTTATCTAATAGCCCATTATCATTTTAAATAATTTAACCCAATAAAGATTCAACGGATTAGCGATAATAGTTGTTGAAAATGATGTATTGGAGAACTTGAATTATGAAGAACTTTGTTTGCAATGACATTAGGAGTGCCTCCCGATTCGCTTAAATAAGTAAACTAAATCATTTTATTACAATACTTTGGTTTTGCTTATTGTCATTAAAATTATCATTGTATTATAAATTTTTATATACAATTTATTCGATTTAGACTTTCTTATATGTCGTAGTATAGATTTTTTTAAAAAATTTGGGTATTTAGGGAGAGAGAAGTGACAAAAGGGGTAAATTTGTACAGCGTGTGACTTTAAGGGATCCCGCCCCTGGCAGGGGCGGGTTCTGCTTCTTTGATCAGATGGATGTGTGGTGATGTTTGGTGATTGTGACCGATGACTGTGTGATTGTGACGTGCATGGAGACCACGCCCTTGGGAAGGGCAGGTTCTCCACGCAGGCGTCCGATCTACCAAGCTACACTAATCCAAGGTCCATATTTCAACCACATTTAATTCTTTAATTATTCTTTTGACCACATTTAACCTCTTCTCACTATTTATTTTTTCAACCACCGCACATTTTTCTTCATTATTTCTTCAAATAATTTCTCTAGAATTTCTTAAACCTAGTTTATCTAGAATTTCAAACTTCATTTCAAAAATCAAAATGAGCTGGAGAATTACATCAAGTCCACTAAATAACGATCTGTTATTTCTAAATGGTCAACATAGAGCCGATTATTAGTTTTGAGATCGAGAAAGCGACGAAGAAATTTTACGTGTTAGACGAGGTGATAAAGCTTTTTGGGATTACATTGAGGAACTTTCTATCCTTGAAAATATTATGAGATATATAAGGTTAGCTGGTTTTGCGGGTGTGATCGAGTGTGATTATCGTAAACTTGATCATGCTCTTATCTCAGCTTTGGTAGAGAGATGGAGGCCGGAGACACATACATTTTATTTACCGGTTAAAGGTAATGTTGTTTCTGCCACTGATTATGCTATGAGTGCATCTGAAATTATAATGATGTTTGAGTATTAGACCGGTTCTATAATCGCTACAAGCACCGTAAGTGGTTATAAGTTAAACCTAAAGTTTATTTTAAATGAAATAATAAAACCATTCTCTGATAATGCCACTAATTTTCAGTGCATCCAACGAGCTAGATTAATTTTATTCTTTATGATTGGTGCCACTTTATTTCTTAATACTTCTAGCAACTTGATGCACATAAATTATTTAAGTCATATTGAAAACTTAAATAACTGTGGTAGACATAGTTGGAGAAGTGCAATTTTAGCCTCTTTGTATAGACAGTTATGTAAGGCAACGAGTGTCACAAATCGAGAAGTTGGTAGACCTTTATTCTTGTTGCAATTATAGGCATGGGCAAGATTACCTTTTATGTGTCCCCAGTATACGAGAACTATTGATTTCAGATTACCATATGGTGCACGGTATGTTAAAAAATTATATGTATTGACTATTTTTTGTAATATTATATTTTCTACTTAACCGGGTATATTTGAAAACTTTATTACAAATGGAATGGTGAACTTAGTTATGTAAACATCATTCCACACTGTTTGAGCACGTATCGATCTCAATTGCATTCATCTAGTGAGGTCATGGTATTAATGTTAATCTGATATTATTTTGTATATATTAACATTATGGAAACATATTAATTCATATTTTTATATTAGTTTAATTGGAGGTCTTATGATAATATTTTCCATCTTCTACCTGATATTTGTACAAGTGAACATCAAAGCTGAAGAAGTGACACATACCTTATATGTTGGGAAGTTGTTGAGTCTCACATTCCAAGTAGGGTTTTAAGATAGTTTGGAATGTTTCAACCAATCCCTACAAGTGTGTTACTAACCCGGGAGCAACACACAAATCTACATTCGATTGCTCGTAAAGGTGGTAGAAATAAAAATTGGTTACAATATCATAATAACTTTGTTCAAGCATGGGTGTCTCGACTTAATTCAGTTGCTAATGAAGCGTACATGGATTCTTCAATTGCTTCTGAACCATACATGAGGTGGTATTTAGAGCGTACTGTTGTGTATACAACAAACCCGGCTTATCAAGACACGAACCCTCATGGATTCCAAAATGATGGACAAAGATTGAGAATGATGGTATTATCAATTATTATTATTATTATTATTATTATTATTATCATTATTAATTTCTAAAAGTAATCTTTCATAATGTTATTTATAGATGGATGGGATGAGTCAGTTTTATCAAAGACCAGATGATGAAACAGGGAGAAATATGGTGAGCCGTTATATGGATTTTGCACATGCAAACCATATAAGTTATCTACCAACGCATGTGACACAGAATGTTGATGATACTCAACTTCCTCCTATCACACAACGTTTACCCAGAAGGGGTAGAGGACAAGGGCGGGTTGGTAGACAGGTTGTTGATAATAATGTTGTGCATCAAAATATGACAGAACAAAGGGATTTCACGGAACAACAGTTCGACTCCTCTTTTTTAAGCCAAATGGGCAACTAAATTTTGTTTTTATGGTGGTACCTCAAGTACTCAGTTTCCACGTTTTAGTCAAATGGGGACCCAGAATTTCGTAGAAGGAGGTCCGTCAAATCCTTATCAAAGCCCTGATACTAGCTATCAACAATCATTTCACCATTCTTTCCGTTACCTTATTACCCTCAATTTCAAGATATAGTTCAATCTGTTGACCGGTTTTTTAATCCATCTCCTTGCTCGTTCGACTTAAACGATAATGATGACACTTGTTAGATGTTATTATTTTATATTTTTAGTGATGTATTTTACCTTTTAAATATGTAATTTCTTATCTATTAATTATATAATAAAATTTTATTATAAAATACAAACTTATAAGTAATTTTATTTAACCGTATTATTAAAAAAATAAAATTTAATTATAGATCTATGGAATTTATTTAAAAAATGGGGTTTTCAGAGACAGATGGTTGACAATAGGGGTTTTTCAATTAATTTTAATATTTTATATTAAATGATAATATTTCAGTTATTTCTCTAACGGGATCAAGATGATTACATGAAATTTGAGGATGAATAAAAGACAAACTTAAATTTAAAATGAAGTGATTAGGACAATAAAATCTAAATTATAAGGTGTTTTTAACATGTTTTCTAACATAGCAGGTTAAATAAATGATATAAAAGAGATTGTTTAAACGTGTCAGAACAAGTAAGTTAAATTAAATAAATAAAATAAAGGTTTTTGAGAATCCGCCCTTGGGCGAGTTCTCCACAAGGTCACATCACCAACTTCGGTCTTCGGTCACATGTTTTCGGTCACATCATAAATGCAGTCACAATGGAGCAGAACCCGCCCCTGCCAGGGGCGGGATCCCTTTAAGCGAAACATGATACAAATTTACCCCTTTCACTTCTCTCTCCCTAAATATCCTATTTTTTTAAAAAATTCCGTAGTATAGGGGCCCGTTTTTGTTAAGACCCCGGGCCTAAAGTTCCTTGAGAGTTATTGGGACCGACCTTGAGCACATGCCATACATCCTATGCATGTATTCATGCTTTATATATTATATGGGCTTATCATGGATTTGAATAAGGCACAAATTGGGCTGAATTTTATATGTATAATGTTATATGAAGGTAATGCATTGGGCTGCTGAAATCCAACAAGCCTACACCTAAATTCAGAGTTGATGCGCATGATTATTGTGATTATCTACTAATTCATGAGATTTCGCATCACGAATCACATCCTAACAATTGTGTTTTCGTTAGATTCGATCCTGACTTGAAACGTTTAGCCGCATGGCATTTGGGATGGTGTTCTCACCGGTCCTACAACACAGTGCATCCTTTCCTGAGCCCACTACGTTCCCCCGTTTACATAAAGTTATTTACTACTTTAGACCTTCTCACTTTCATTTATATTTCAAAGACGCAAACATGGGTTGATGTTCTTACAAAATAGACTCACTAATTAACACCTACTACTTCATTAATTTAAACAAAACATATGACTGACACCCATTTGACATCATGACGTTACTGATCACGGCTTTTATATCATATTCTTCATGACTGACCACGCTAATTTTTTAGAGTCTGTTTCTCCTGCAAAAACCTTTGTATGCCTTTATCAATCTACTGTGTTTTTCATGGTAAATAATCCCTTTTTAATTAATATAGATTTCTTGACTTTATTGGCTTTTTTGACATTGTTACTGCTTTGTGTCATTTAAAACATAACTAAGTGAAGTAAAAGAGGCAATTGTATCTTGTAAAATTACTTATTTCTTTAAAATATGCTTAAAAAGTATTTATAGTTATGTATTGAAAAATTTTATATATGGAAAATATGTGATTTCAGGATCAGAGAGGGGGTATATGTAATTTCCGTTAAACATATTTATGATACATTCATGCTAATATTACAAGATTGCATACACTAAGGGGTTGTTTGACAACTTCTGAATAATTAAATGCTAAACCAATAAGAGGTCTGAAGCATTAAGTGTTGAACCATTAAGAGCTCTGAACTATTAAGAGCAAGTATATGGTTTAATTATTTAAATGAAAATGTCTTGTCAATTCATATAAGAGGTCTTAAGCATTTAGAATTAGACCTCTCAACCATTCAACACTAGTATAACACTTAAACATTTAGAGGCAAGCGTCTGAACCATTCAGACATTTGGTCGCGAAACAAACAGTTTGAACCATGAAGTGTTGAATCATTGAGACATCTGAATCATTAAGAGACTGATTAAGAGGCTGTCAAACAACCTTTAAATTTATAAATATTTTATGGGTAGTGTTAAAAAACAACAAATAAATCTTTTAGATATGTTGTATTGTATTCGGTACCATTCTTTATGTGAAATATGCTTATTTGACCCTCAAGTGACATTGTGGAATTAGTAATTACTAAAATAAAATTTAGTCATCATGGTCTATGGATTACATTACCAACGCCTGAACATGATGGTTATATATTAAAAAAAATCAACCAAGTTTATATCTCATCGTTGCTTACCCCAAATGCCTTATCATAGTCATATGGAGTGATAGGTGTGACTACGTCTTTTTGATAAGTTTTGGCGTAGAGCATTAAATGACAAACTTCATTTGTCGTTTATTCATGTTATTCATATAAGTTATTTATATTGTTGATGTCACCGATGATCATACCAAATATTTTTAACTGAATTGGTTAAGCTGACATAATTCAATACTTCATAAAAAAGTATTACCCACATACCCTCTTACATTATCAAATTAAAATTGAAAAGGTATTGATCCAAAATCATGTTTGGTTAAGATATGATTGAGTTTGAATTGAAAAACATTCTCTTATACGAATGAATACACTCTTCCCTTCGATTAGTGATATAAAATTCAATTAACGTAAATATTACCCACTTACCCTTTCATCTTAAAAAAAAACAGATAGAACAAATCGTTCTTGTTTGTTGAACAAAATCCATAAGATGGTTAAACAGAATCATTAAACAAAATTATGTGCATCATCAAGGTCAAATCTTCACTAAATAGTAATAATGTTAAAGAACACAGAACTTCAAATGGAAATCAACCCGCAATATTGTCTTCGCAAAAATTGGGTAATTAAGACTCTTCTTATTTATATAATACTAATTATTAACTTACTTATGCATTATGGTTTATATCTTATGTTTTACAAACTGTACCTCATTTTGTTTTTTATTTTTAATCCTATAGTTTTCATCTTTTATATTTAACCATAATATCTTTTTTATTTTCAACTTTGGTTTTAATAGTTTTTATCTTTTACATTTTTTTCATTTTATGTCTCAGACTAAAATTTTCGCGTTAACATACAGCGCATGCATATGTGATTTAACGTTTTTACATCTATTTTTTTCTGTTTCACGACCCTGTTGTGTAATACACTTCATTCTAATTTATACAAATTAAGATGCCACAACACACATGCATATGTGATTTAACGCTTTTACATCTATTTTTTACGTCTATTTTTTGTTCGTTTTATTTCTTTTGTTTTACGAGTTTTATTGGTGTTAGTGGATGTTAGTGACGATGTGACATTAATGTTATTTGATATGATTTTACACTCTTAACGCAACGTGTGGGGTTAAATGCTAATTTTATATATTCTTAACATATATAATTAGCAAAGAATATTGCCTTGTTAAAGAAAAATAATGTAGCATGACCTTTATATTTGATAAGGGTGCTTTTAATGAACAATAATTAAAATATCATTGAGGACCATGTGTTTAGTGAGCACCATGTGTCACTGCTCCCTAAAGCATTCAATTTCTTCGGATCATGTCCTTTAGATATTCTTTTCATAACATGTACTTCCCGCATTAATACTTGTACCAACGAACCATACCGTTACCAATTTTAATTTGTTTATATGATAGATATAGTGATTTTAGTTTTTTTTAATTTAAAAATGAGTTGATTAATGGTGAAATTTGTTATTAAATATAATATACAGTCTCCTAGGTTAAGAGTGAATCCTCTTACCGAGAGAATATGTTTCAAGAAACTTGTACAACATATATTTTGATTGTTTACAAACATCTTTAACCGTTGTATTTATGAAATTAATATTTTTTAAGCTAATACGTTGATCATGACAATGACGACATTGAGTCTCTAAACAGGAAGAAATTAATAAATAGAAACATACAACCCTACTAAAACTATAGGAAATGTTTGTTTCTTACCCAAAAGTTATATAATAAAATTCTTTATTGGAGCATATTATTGTTTTACTTTTGGCAAATGAACTTTTCATATAAGTTTTATTTTATGTAAAGACTGCCTTTAATAAAGTTTTAATAAACCCCTTTGTAAATAGGGATGATTTTTTTAATTTATATATTAAAAGATATTTATATATTATGTGTGATGTTAAAATAGTAGAGTAGGTGATTTTTGTCGCTCTCAAATCTCAAACGGGTCCATCATTTAAGTTTTATTGATTTTGAAAGCTAGATATTTCATGGTCATGGGCCATGGCCAAAGCAGCCCACAATATTAATTTGATTTACATTACAAAAGGCTAAAAAATATTTATATATCTTGAAAATTTCCTAATATGGAAATACATTTTAATTCAATTAAATGTCGTTTTGTTTAAAATGGGATGCATTTGTGGATGGGAAACTTCCTCTCCTCCAATAATAATATTTATAAAAAGAAGATAATGACATAATGATGTAAAATAGGCGTTATTTTAGAAATGTTTCATCTAATACTAATCAAGCTTTCTACCACACTTGAACCTTTTTATAGTCATTAAATCACTCACAAGTTTTGTATCATTATATTTATTATTGTTCTAAGGACTAGTTGGATCACTAATAGATCAAGGGCGTATCTAATAATCTCTACTACTAGAGTGCAAAACATGAGAGTATTCTTAAAAGAAAACTCATTATAGATTAGAGAAAGTTCATTGACCAAATCCAAATTTTTTTTTTGTAAAATATAATATTTGAACCCATAACATTTCCTATTTTAAAGAAGTATTAAGATACCTTACTTCAACAACTTGAGCTAATAATTATTGTTTAATATCATTTTATTGTTATTAACTTTTTATAAATGATAAAGTTTAAATTAAGTGAACTATACGAAATGTATATATTATTTAACTAGGTTAGTACCCCCATGTATTACACGGGTTGAATAAATAAAATATTAAATAATTAGTAATAAAATTATTAATCATGATATAATATTTTAAAATATGATATGATTGAAATTACATATAAGTAACGACTATAAGTAATAAAAAATGAAATTATTTTCTCAGAACTTTTGTTTTAATTTTTTTTATCTAAAAAAGTTCGTTCTGAATCAAAACGTTTTAAAAAATGTCATTTTCTAAAGTTTTCTTATTATAACTTTGAATTTTAAGTTTTATATGGTTCATAAAAAATAAATTTCTAAATACACTGATTTTAAATAATTTATATTTTTCAAAAAAAATTGATGTTTTAAAAAACTACTTATGTTATACAAAAGATTGTTTCTTAGAAATTACATTTATAAAAAAACTCTTTCTTAATTTATTAAAAACTATTTTAATCTCAAAAGAATTAAATAATATAATTAGTAGTTAATATAAATATTTAATATGTGAGAGAAGTGAGGAAATTAGAGTTAGGAGGTCTAATATTGTGACAAGTCAAAATATTTTTTTATTAGAGGATATAAATTATTTGTTTTATAGCTTAAGCTGATGTAAAAGAAAGAAACTAATTAGATAGTAATTAATTAACTAAATAATAATCAAAATTCATAAATTTTCTAATTAAGTCAATTCTAAAAATTGTAATAAATAAATAGTAAACAGGTCTTATATTTATATTCAAGAAAATGCCAACTACAAATTTTTCTAAAATTAAAAAATGTATAAAAACATTAAAATGTTGACACTTGTACTTTTGATCAATATTAGGTTGGTGACAAAATTTGTAATGTTCCCTCTTCTCAAGTTCCATATTTTTTTTAAATATTCGTAACTTTTACATAAAAAATCATCTTTTTAAAAAGAATTACACCCTAAAAACGAGCATTTGTTAATCTTTAAAACACATATAGTTTTGATATAAAAAACAAAGTTTTTTTGTACCTTGTTGTGTAATTTCATCAGGTCATTGTGTAATCTTTTGAATTGATGAGGATTACACAATTATCTAATCAGTAATACATAATGAACTCATAAAAAAATTTACATTTTTTATTATTATGTTATTTGAAAATAATCATTTAAAAAAAACACAATACATAACACAATTATCAACATTAGACTCAATGGGTAACACAATGGCCAGTACCATACTCGATGATTAGCAATAGATACAATGCACTACTTGAGGAAGATTACACAATGACATAATGAATTGAAAAACATAAAAAATATATATTTTTAGTATTGTGTTAATTGGAAAATCATCATTATAACGAATACAGTGTATAACACAATAGTCAATATAAGACATAATAAGTAACACAATGACCAACACTAGAGTCAATGCAAGACCGGTGAAAAGGAGCAATGCAATAGTTTTACAAGGTTAGAGAGACTAGAACACTTAACAGATCAAATAGAGAACCTGTTAAATTAAAATAATGAACACAAGTAAAAAACACAACAAGAACACAAGTAATTGATTTTCAAGAATAAAGTATATTGCTCTCAAATGCTTTACAAATGTTACAAAGTTTAGTCCTAAGAACTGATACCTGAGATACTTTATAATACATCTTAAAGCCAGCTATATTTTGAAGAACAACTAGAACACTAATTTAGACAACAAAATCAATATAAAGTCAAAATGCAAATTATCTTTTGACTAGTGACTATAACATGTCATAGCTCACATCCTTATTCATTACAAAAAGGATAAAAGTACAAAGGTAAAAAGTTACAGACTCTAAAACCTTAATATACAATTGATAAAAGTATGGACATTTCATCCACTTATATTAGTTGGTGAATCTTTAGAGATGACAGGGAAAGTGGTTAACCCTTTGTCAAAAGCATGTCAAAGAAAACATGTGTTCTTTGTCTTTGGAAGAAATCAATCTCTTGAATTCGAAAGAATTTGTATTGAAGCTTCGGAAGTCTTCACCTTTGGCTTGGAAGAATTGGTCTTTTGGCTTTGGAAGATTTGATACTTAGTGAATTTCATTGATTTGTATCAAATCTTTTAAAGTAACTTTCCTTGTACTTCACATGTGCATGCTAAGAGCTCTTTCGTTGCATCAGTCTCAAAGTATAACTCTTACGGTCAACAATTAGCAATAGACACAATGAGTTGCTAGACGATAATTACACAATGAACTAAAAAAACATAAATTTTTTACATTGTCAGCATTGTGTTATTTAAAAATCACCATTTAAAAAAACACAATGGTTAACAATAGACACAACGAGTAACACAACGAATAGCAGTAAACGCGATGATTAGCAATATAAACAATAAGCTGCTTAATGAAGATTACACAATAACCTGATCGGGATTAATAATGAATTGAAAACATTTAAAAATTTACATTTTTAACATTGTGTTATTTGAAAATTATCGTTTTTAAAAAACATAATGCATAACAAAATGGTTTATAATAGCCACAATGATCTTATTAATATTGCACAATGACCTAATATTACACAATGAGCTGATGAATATTAAACAATAAATTGACAAATATTACACAATGAACTGAAATAACAAGAAAAAAGTTCATTTTTATGTATCAAAATTATAGGCGTTTTAAAGATTAAAAATGCTTGTTTTTGGGGTAATCTATTTAAAATAATAATAATGTTGTATGTAAAAGTTACGAACGTTAAAACAAAGATGGAACTTGAAAATGTGGTTAATACTAAAATACACTTTGCCTATCATTTAAAATTTTAATTATTTAGTATTATGTTATCAGATTTTCTTAACCATTGAATCTAAGATTTTATGGATAATAATATTTTTTTATCATTTTTAATTTTTTCTTCATTTTTACAAGCTCTTTGTCACCACCACCGAAGCATCCTGCCATCACCACCACAGCTCCCAACGCCACCACCGCAACCACCACAAGCCCCCTCGTCACCACTACCACAGCCCCCGATGCCACCACCACAGTCCCCCTTGCTGCAACCACAGACCCCCTCGCCGTAACCACAACCCCTATTGCCACCACCATAGACATGTGCGTGTATGAAAGAGAGTATGAGAGAGAGAGAGAGAGAAAGAAAGAGAAAGAAAGAGAAAGTGTGTGTGTGTGTGTGTGTGTGTGACAAAGAGAGAAAGTGTGTGTGTGTGTTTGGTGGTGGTGTTGTGGTGATGATGGGTCCTGTGATGGCGATGGACGGTTCTGGTGGTGATGATGGGCGGTTCCAGTGGTGGTGATGGTTGACTGTAGGGGTGGTGGTGGTGATTGAGAGATGAGAGAGATAGTGTATACACTTCTAAATTAGTTTATGTGTGACTAAATGTAGAACTTTATTTGATAGCAACAAAGATATATATTAACTTCTTATATAAATTAAAATACTTTTTTTGAAAGACTATTTTTTAAACGATCACGAAACATCTGGATATAATGTATATACTTTTGCTAATGTGAATCTAATCACTTATATACTAAATTATAAGGATGGTTGAGGAACACATATATCATTTTACTCTAATTATAACACACCTAACACAACTTATTAATATGGTAAAAGTGATCTATATAATAATTTCTATTTTTTCTCCATTTAATAAACTCTTTCTAATTAGTATATTATTTAATTCACATTATTAATACATTTATAAGTGATTATTAAAATTACTATATTAAATATTATTTCATTTATATAATACTTTTAAATTAACATTGTACTATCTATATTGTTAAGGAAAGTTTCAAATACAAAATCTTCTAAAACTAAAAATTGTAAAAAGCATTAAGATGTTGACGCGTGTCCATTTGAACAAAATTAGGTTAGGGAAAAATTCGTAATGTTTCCCCTTCTCAAGTCTACATTTTTTTAAACATTTATAACTTTTACATACGACATTATTTAAAAAAAACACACCATAAAAACGAGCATTTTTTAATCTTTAAAAACGCAAATAGTGTTAATGTAAAAACAAAGTTTTTTCACGCTTTCATGAACTCATTGTATAATTTCATCATGTTATTATGTAATCTTCTGAATTGATAAGCATTACACAATTATCTGATGAGAAACACACAATTAACTTGAAACATAAAAAGTTACATTTCTTATTTTTGTATTATTTGAAAGTTATCATTAAAAAAATATAATGTATAATACAATGGTTAACATTAGACACATTGGTTAACACAATGACCAGCACTAGACTCCATGATTAGTAATATACATAATTAGCTGCTTGACGAGAATTGCACAATGACATGATCATGATTACCTAATGAATTGAAAAATATAAAAATAATACATTTATAGGATTGTGTCATTTGACGATCGTCATTTTAAAAAACACAATAGTCAGCATTAAATACAATGGGTAACACAATAACCAATACTAGAGTTGATAGTTAGCAATAGTTACACAATTACCTGATTAGCATTACATAATAAACTAGAAAAAACATAAAAAAATTACATGGTTAACATTAAACATAATGAGTAACATAATGACTAGCACAAGACTCGATGGTTAGCAATAGACACAATGAACTACTTGATGAGGATTACACATTGATCTCATCAAGATTACATAATGAATTGGAAAACTCAATAAAAAACATTTTTAGCATTATGTTATTTGAAAATCATTATTTTTTAAAAAACACAATGGATAATAAAATAGTCAACATTAGGCACAATGATCTTATGAATATCATACAATCTCCTAATATTACACAATTAGCTTACGAATAGTACACAATTAGCTTACGAATAGTACACAATAAGCTCAAATAACGTTAAAAACTTCATATTTTATGTTTCAAAATTATAGGTGTTTTAAAGATTAAAAAGACTTGTTTTTATTGTGTATTTAAAAATAATAATATTGTTTGTAAAAGTTATGAGCATTTAGAAAAAAACAGTTGAAACTTGACAATATGGTTAATACTAAAATACCTTTGTTTTATTATTTATAGTTTTTATTATTTTCATTTTGCCACAGAATTTTCTTAGCCATAAGATCTAATGGATAATAATCCTTTCCACACTTTTTAGTTTTTCCTCCATTTTTATAATATACCCCACCCATATTTTTATAACCAAATGCTATTTATATTAAGTATTATTTTATTTAAGTACTTAAGTATATAACTATTAACTATTTCTATATGTATTACTGTTATATAATAATATTTTTAATAATATCATAAAACTCACCAAAACCAAGATAAGCCTACAATTATCATTACGATGCGCTGGTATAATTCAAAATCAAAGCGTACCGAAGCACGGATTTATTCGGCTAGTTATGTAAGGCTTATTTTATGTAATCCAAGTACTTATGAATTTTCACTTTGCGAATGCTAAGTCCCTCAATCTATTTCATCTTTACATGCATTAGTTGAGCTATAGGTGCAGGACCGTTTAAAGAATTAGTCACTTACAACACACACACAATGAGGAGAGTTGAGTTAGAATACTTAACAAATTAAATAGGAAACTACCAACCAGTCACACCTTGATACTAACTAACACAAGTAATAAAGAGATAGAACAAGAAAAATAATAATAACACAAGTGTTTGGTTTTCAAGAATGATGTACATTGATCTCAAGTTCCTTACAAGTGTTTACAAAGCATAAAAGGATTAAAGATTACAAAGGGACCTGAGATACTTTATACTACATCTTACAGCCGACCATACTTTGAAGGCCAACTAGATACATGATCTAGACAACAACAAAATCAATGTAGAGTCAAAAGACAGATTGCCTTTTGACTAGTGACTATGACATGTCATAGATCACATCCTAATATATTACAAGATGGATAAAAGTACATAAAATAGAAAGTAGCAGACTCAAGACCTCAATGTACAGTTTACCAAAAGCATGGACCTTTCACCAACTTGTGAAAGTTGGTGAGTCAAACAGAGTTGCAGCGGAAATGTGGTCCAGCTTTATGGTAAAAGGTACATCAGATAAAGCATGTACTCAAAAGTCTTTGGAAGAAATATGTCTTCAAGTGTTGGCTTCGGAAGACTTTGTCTTGAAGCTTTAGTAGACCTCATGTTTGGCTTTGGAAGATATTGGTCTTGGCTTCGAAAGATATTGGTCTTGGATTCGGAAGATTTCACACTTAAAATGTTTTCTAAGGTAGAGTATGAAACTTTCGAAGCATTCTACTTCAACACCTTGTGCATGCATGCAGGACAGACTGTTTGGATGTTTTGGGTTGCATCGACCTTATATGAGTCCTTACAAAATCCCCTTAGGCTGATGCTACCAAAACACTTGAAGACTTCAGATCTTGACAGTCCTTATCATGATGTTGACCATGCCTTTCTTCATGAGATGATCAGGGTCACTCAGACTCTTATAATGTCTTCTCATATCAAAGAGATCATGCAGAGGTAGATTGAAGATGTCCTGCCATGAGTAGACATCTTTAACACCTTGATCTTTGATAACATGCCATCTCTTTGGATTAGTAGTGTAAGTCTAGGATAAGATAGGTCTTCCTGATGATAGAAGAGCTACTTGACTTGGAGTTGTTTGAGCTTCCTCTTTTTGGAAATCCCCAAGATGTTCTAACTCATCCTGAGGTTTGGAGATGGATGTTTCTTTCTTCTTCTTCTTAGACTTTGGTCTAGAAGCCATCCTTTTTCTCCTCTTCATACTTTTTAACTAAGAAGACTGGCCTAAAACACCTTATTGATCATCTTTGTCTTGCTCAGTTGGGTTTTTCTTTCTTACAGGTTTAGATTGAGAGGGGAATGAACTCTATTATGGATAAGAAGATGAAGCTTGCTGAGATTTAGTAGGAGGTCCAGGTTGTGTTGTCTCAAAAGGTTCAACCTTAACCTCCACTTCTTGAGTGACCTGACTTGGTGGGGAGTGTAAGTTAGCAAGTTCTAATCTTTTGATCTTCTACTTGATAACCCTAATATGCTCATCCATGGTGTATAGAGACATAGGGCCAAGTCTCCTTCCAAAGAATCCATACAACTTCAAAACTCTCATCAGCCTCTGCCTATCAGCAGACTTCCTCTGACTCTTCTGGATGATGGCTCTTGCCTTGGCAGCTTCTTCCCTCATCTTCCTCTTTGTTGCCTTTCTTTCTTTGAGTACTTCAAGTTCAAGTGCTTGAGATACTCAAACTCAATATACTCAAAGGATAAGGGAAGAAGTGCATCAGCCTGATAAAGACTTATGGCACTCAAGTAGTTGATCATGTTGATCCTGTCAGTTTCTTTGTCTACTTGAGGTTCTTGTGGAGCCACAGCCTCTTGTGCAGGGCTTTCTTGAACTGGGGAGAGGGTAGGAACATGTTTGTAGAGCCTTTTCAGCCTCTCCTCTTTGATTTGAAGAAGCAATCTTGCATCCTCTGCTTCTTTTCTCTATTTTGATAACTCAATGTCAGCCAGTTCATTTATTTCCTCTAAGGGGAGGAAGATGATATTATCAATATCATAGTTCTTGGTCTGTAACTAGGCAATCCTAACTGCTCTTAACTCATCATTTTGAGTGTTTGGTTTGGGAGCAACCCTAATTGCAGCTTCCATGAAGCCAGCAAACCCAACAGAGGAGCTTTCTCCCCTTAGCCTCATTTTCCTCTCTCTCTCTCTCTCCTACTCCTTAATCTCCTCAGGAGTCATTTTCCTTTTTCATTTGTCACTCACAGACCTTTGTGACTCAGGATGGAGAGAGCTTTGGCCTGCATTACTTGGAATAGCATCCATGCTCTGACTAGAGAGAGGTTGAGATGCACTTCACCAGTAGGTGTCTCATCAAGGGAATGGACTTCTGAAGCAATTAAGGTGTGACAAGGCTTTCAGGTTCAATCATTAGGCCTTCAGTCAAGGTTTTCCCTTTGAAGCTATTCTCAGGGTCTGCCTCAACATCTAGTTGACCAATGATATTACCTGATTGCCTCTGTCTCCTTCTGAGGTTGAACTATTTATTAATCCTATCTTGAATCCTTTGATCCAACTTGTTAGCTTGTCTAGATTGGCTTGGATTGACAAGTGGCATATTAATAAGGTCAAGACCTTCATAGTAGTTCAAAGTCTGAAAATTGAAGACTTCTTGTTGCCCTTGAACTCTTTAAAGAATAAGAGCTCTTCAGTTAGCATCATACATCCACCCTATGATGTAGTTGGAAGTTCCTTGAGATGGAGATGACACAGCCCTTGGAATGCCTTCCTAGAAATTACTCTGAATGAAGGAGTCTAGAGAGTCCACATTAATATGAACTTAAGGAAGTTGTTGTGTATGGACAGCTACAAATAAACATGGTGAGTCCTCAAAGTCCATACTCTGTGAAGAACTCCCAGGTTCTATGATTTTAATGACTTCCTCCCCCTTTTTGGTACCATCACCCTCTTGCATAGGTGAGTTAGGAGTTAGGTCAATCACTCTCATATGTTCTTGTGTTTCTGATTGAGCTCTTCTTAAAGGTCTCCCAACTAGTTTCTCCTTGATATAAGAAATCTCAAGTTGTTAATCATTGATCCTATTGTGTAAGGTAGTCACCTAAGATTTCAAGTGACTAATCTTAGAGACTAGATAGGTGCATGTTTTTGCACCTTTAGTCTCAGATTTTCGTTTTCTTCATTAGAAGATTCATTAAGGGATTAGATAATTGGACCAAAGTCCTCAGTCTCACCACCAGCATGATGTTTTTGGCTGCTGGTTTTCCTCTGTTCACTGGCTACTTCAAATAGAGTATCAGTGGGTTGATTGCCTTGGTTGATGTCTTAAATATATAGTCACTTACATTTCCTCATATGTGGGTAGTATTATAGGGGCCTGCACAAACTGAGCAACTTGTGTAGGGGTTCGTTTGGATTTTGTTTTATAGGTGAGGGTGATTTGTGGCTATTCTGGTGGTTGAGAGGTAGAAGGTGTGGATTCAACACTAGCTTGTGTTGCTAGGTTGTCACCTTGAGCAATGAGCTCTAACATTTTGCGACAAGGGCTGTTTCTACCTTTGAGAAGCCAACAGTTGGCTTCTTCAAAATTTTAAAGATGTCAGGCTTCATCTATCCCAATTTAAGAATATTACTTGTTTCCCTCAACTGTGAGCCCAGTTCACAGTTGAGAATGTGTTGAACATATCTAGGAAACATATAATATTTTAAGGAGTCAAAGTTATCGAGAAAATTTGTATAAACAAACTGAGAGTACCTGAACTGGATCCCTTGAACCATCCCATGCACTATGAATGAGAGATCCTCAAGAATTTGGTCTCAGCCCCCATGCTTGTTGGACAAGTTGTGGATGACCACATGAAGTAGGTACTTCCACTGGGAGGAGACCTTCCCTTTCCTGATGGTCTTGATAGAAAAATCTCCTTCATAGCCCATCTGCTCAAATGAGTGGTTGACAGCTTCTTTAGAAAATGACAAATCACTTTCCTCATCATCCAGCTGAAGATGGGTGTTTATGATGGCTGGAGTGATGAAGATTGTCCTCCCTTGCACTATGGCAGACAGTTCCTTCTCCCCATCTAGGATGACCTCCTGACAGGTCTTCCAAAAATCAAGCAAATGATCCTCATAAAGAACAAGATCAATGCTAAGGGAGGTGAAGTAACTAGACAGAGCCAAAAATCAACAAACCTCTAAGAAATGATGATCTTTCTTAGAGTTTAACAGAGCAACCTGATTGTGTTGCTTGTGTAACTGCATGTAAAAGTTTGCATCATTTCTGCGGTTGAGGTTAGCCATTTGAGAAAGCTTCAAGGTGAAGAAAAGAAGAACAAAGGCGGTTTCAGAGAGAATTTTGGAAATTTAGGTCTTGAAGAAGATGAAGATGATAAAGAAAGAGGGGGAACCATTGGGTTTATATATAAAATGGATTTCAGACAAAGTTAATTAAATAGGATAAACTTTGAAATATGGATGTCGGTCCCACCTCTGAAAAGGTAGTTTGCTTTTTGCTCAAAAAGTAGTTTTCTTGGATGTCAAAAATATTCCGAAGGTAATTTGTTTTCGGAAGTTTTGATGAAAAGCTTCTGAAGCCAAAATAACTTCAGAAGATATTCCTGAGAGTTTTGAAAATTTTTCTTCGGAAGAGAATTAAGACTTGATGTTTTATTCTACTAAGAATGAAGCTTCTGAAAGTTAATTTGTTTCGAAAGAAAATTATCCTTGAAAACATACAAGTACTTAAGTGAAATGTTAAGCGATGGAAGATATTTAAGAAATTTCTTCCGAAGGCATTTTTACTTAAGCAGTTGTTTGTTTTAAAGGCATAAGTTTCTTCCAAAGATAAAACCATATCTTCCAAAGGACAACAAGATCAATATTTTCAAAAATCTAAGAAAAGTTTTCCAAAAAGATTTTCTTCCAGAGAAATCAAGAGCTTATGAAGATAATAAAAATAGACAATTTAGGAAACACAGATTTTAGAAATAATATGAATTAGTTTTAAGAAAAAACTACTCAAGGTTAATCATTCCAATAGCTGATATGAGATATTTAAATCTCTACTCATCAAAAGCTTGAGTGAACAAATCAAAAAATTGTTCATTTGTCTTATTCTTCATTAGTTTGATTAAACCTTTTTTTGAAATTATCTCTAATCAAATGATACCTGATATTGATGTGTTTGGTCTTTGAGTGCTGCACATGATCACTTTAATATAGATGGCACTATTATTGTCTGTATGAATGGGAGTCTCCTTAAAGTTGAACCCATAGTATAGCATCTGATTTTGAATCCAAAGCACTTGAGCATAGCAGCTTGCAACAACAATGTATTCAACTTCTGTAGTTGATACAGAGACACAGGATTGCTTCTTACATTTCCATGAGACAACCCTTCCACCAAAAAACTGACATCCCCTTGATTCAGACTTTGTAGTCATATTGCATCGACTATAATCACTATTTGTATATTCATATAGATTGAAATCAGAATTCTTTGGATACCAAAGGCCAAGTGTTGAGGCCGCTTTGAGATATTTTAAAATTCTTTTGACAGTGATAAGGTGTGAAATCTTGGGGTTGGTTTGATATCTTGCAGAAACACATGTGGCAAACATCATAACAGGCCGGCTAGCTGTAAGGTATATAAGAAACCCAATCATAGCCCTGTAGAGATGTTCATCCACATACTCCCCCTCAAGGTCAAGCCAAAGGGAGTGATTTCTTGCTATGGGTGTCTTAGCAACCTTGCAATCAGTCATGTTGAACCTCTTGAGTATGTCTTAAACATAGTTTGACTAACTTATGAAGAAGCCATCTTCAACTTGCTTCACTTGAATTCCTAGAAAGAAATTGAGTTCCCCCATGGAACTCATTTCAAATATATCCTTCATCAGCTTCTCAAAGTCTTTACAGAGCTTTGAATTAGTTAAACCAAAGATGATGTTAGCATAAAGTCATTTCCTATTTCTTTGATGAAGAGAGTTCCATCTATCGTACCTCTTATGTATCCATGCTTGCAGAGATACTAAGATAGAGTCTCATACCATTTCCTTGGTACTTGATGCAACCCATAAAGATCCTTATCAAGCCTACAGACATAATCAGGATTATCAGGATCTGTAAAGCTAGGTGGTTGTTTGACATACACCTCTTCATCAATCACCCCATAGAGAAAAGCACACTTGACATCAAGTTGGTAGACCTTGAAATTCTTGGATGTAGCAAAAGCTAAGAATATTCTAACAACTTCCAGTCTTGCTACAGGAGCAAAGACATTTGTGTAGTCAATTCCTTCTTCTTGTGTGTACTCTTAAACGACTAGTCTTGCCTTGTTTTTGATGACAAGTCCTCTATCAACCTTCTTAGTTCTAAAAACTCATTTGGTTCCTATAGTAGTCTTCCCATGATGATGGGACATAGGTTCCAAACCTTTTGCCTTTTGAATTGAAACAACTCCTCTTGCATAGCTTCAACCCAACTTCCATCCTTCAGAGGCTCATTAGTTTTCTTAGGCTCTATCTGAGATAAGAACAAGAGTGAAGACAAACATTTGAATCATGGGTGTGTCCTCTTGTTCTTATCCTTGAATCAACATCTCTAATAATGTTTAAAGTGGGATGAGACTTGTGGATTCTTAGTTGAGGAATCACAACAAGCTATTGAGAGAGATCTATATTAGAAAAATTTTGATCTGGCATTGAGGTTTCTCCCACCACATCAGCACACTTATCAAGTGAAACTTGATCCAAAGAGTGGGCTACATTATTGATGTTGTCTTCAATATAGTTGTTATCACCATCAAGAAATTCTTGATCACTTTCACCACCACCATGATCTTTTGAATTTGAAGTTTTTTTATCTGGTTGTTGAGCCTTTGAGCTGGAATTTGAAGGCATTTTAGATGTGTCAGCTGAATTAGTCATTATTATGCTGATAGAAACTTCATTTGCAGAGCTAGTTACAACTGGGGCTGAAGTAATGTTACTTGAAGGTCTTCTCAGCTCAAATCTTGGATCAGGATCACATGTGGGTAGAATATCCGTAGACCCTAAAATATTCTCACAATGAAGTGTCCATCATCTGAGATTGTATACTCTATGAGCCTTAGCTTAGGAAGAGTATCCAATGAAGTGTCCATCATTTGATTTCTCAGTAAATTTGACAATTTTATCTTTGATATTCAAGATGCTGCAAGGACATCCAAATGACCTGAGAAAACCAATGAAAGGCTTCCTCTTGTGCCAAAGTTCATAAGGGCTCTTACCATGTGTCTTAACCACTAAAACTCTATTCTGCACATAGCAAGTAGTGTTGATTGCCTCTGCCCAGAAGGTGATGGGTAGCTTAGAGTCAGACAACATGGTTCTTGCAACTTCAATCTGTATCCTGTTTCTCCTCTCAAAAACACCATTTTCTAAGGAGTCTTGGAGGCACTGTATTGTATTGTAATATCCTTTTCATCACAAAAATATCAAGGATTTGTTCCTTGAATTCAGTTCCTTGATCATATCTTATGGTTTTGACCTTGTGACCAGATTGATTCTCAATCCTTAGGATGAAATTCTTCAGAATCTTAGGAGTCTCATTCTTAGTTCTAAGAAAGAATACCCAAGTGAATCTTGTAAAATAATTTGTGATCACCAAACAATATAAGGTCCTTCCTAGACTCATTACAATGGTGGGGCCAAATAGATCCATATATAACAAGTGTAGGGGAGTAGTGATTGAATTTCTTTCCTTTGGCTTGTGAGATACCTTGTGTTGCTTCCCTTTCAGGCATGCAACACAATGGTCATCACTTGTAAACTTTTTCTTTGGCATTCCAGTTACCAAATCATTCTTAATTAGTTTATTCAAGTTTTTAAAGTTTACATGACACATTCTCTTATGCCAGAGGAAAGATTCATCACTATTTACTTTAGATAGAAAGCATGAAACTTCTCTAGAGGGAGTTGTTTCTTGCAAGTCTATCTTATACATGTTCCCTTTTCTTGGGGGCTCTAAGCAGGATGTGCTCATGAAGAATGACCACCCCGGGCTTGAGAACAATGCACTCATGTTTAGTAAACAGCATGTGACTCTGATCACTAAATTAAGATACACTCAAAAGATTATATCCAAGCTCATTGACAAAGTTTACCTTCTCAATACTGAGCTTACCATTTGTGACCTTGCCCCTTCCAGATATGTAACCACCTTTATCTCCTTAAAAAGAAACTGGCCCTCCATTAATTTTCTCAAAATTTTGGAGTAGTGACCAATTACCTGTCATGTGCCTGGAACAGCCACTATCAATGATCCATATATTTTTGTTTGTCTTTAGCTATTCCTACACAAAAGAGATAATTAGTTACGTTTGGAAACTCAAGCCTTGCTTGTCTTGGGTTTATTAAAAGAAGTTGAAGGTAATGAAACAGTAATAGATCCAATAGTCATGTTTTGATGATCTTTTGTTGTTATTTATGGAGAACTTTTAGTCACTTGGTCTTTCTTGGACTTCCACACAACCTTTGGTTGCCTAGACTTGACCTTCAATACTTCGGAAGTTTTGATAACTGAACCATCAAAAGATCTTGCTAGCACTGCAGCAGGCTTCAGTGCTTCGGAAGTATTCCCATCTTCCGAGACCAAATTTTCTTCCAAAGACAATTTTCCACTTGCCTTAATCTTCATTTTGTAGCTTCTGAAGGAAACAAACTTTCCTTTCGAAGCTTGCTTCTTCTTGAAACTCTTAGAAGTCTCTTTGTTGATCATGTGGAGAGTGCCTTTAGGATTATAAGGACAATCCTTAGCAAGATGAGAGGAACTCTCAAACATAACACATTCCAACTTCTTCTTCCTAAGAGCCTTCTTTTGTGAACAAGGCTAAACTTGATCACTTTCCTTCTCCATCTTTACCTTTGCTGATGCAGTGGAAGTCCTTTTAGGGTAAGGACTTCCTTTGGAGTTGGATGGTTCAAACTATGTAGCAGTGGTACAAACTGATCAGTGTTCTTCTTGTTGATGAGATGATTTGAACATGAACCAAAACTCTTAGTACTAGAGTTCAGGTGGAGGTATTCAATCTTAACCACTTCAAACCCTATAGAGATAAAGACTTGTTTCTACTTAGAGTCAAAAATAGCTTTAATCTCTTGAGCCTTTTTTGCTTTTCTCTTGCTCTTCCTGATCAAATTCTTTCTCATTGACTTGGTCATAACAGTATTCTTACTCTCCTCAGAAGGATAGCGACCCTTCTTAGAATCCTCTTCTTCACTCTTCTTAGAGGCATTCTCCACTCTCACTTCTTCATCCTCTTCAGTCAAAGGGTTTATAAGAGGAAGCTCCTCTTCACAAGTTCCACACCTAGGAGATCTTACAGAAAAAATGGTGTATGGAGGAGCTATCTCATTAGATCCTAGTGCCTGCTTATTCTGATAACAAACTTTTGCATGCAAGGATGAGGATATGATGTTCTTGAAGGTTTCTTCTTCAAGAACACAAATTTCGACCTTGGCTTTGCTGATCACAAGCTCAGTCTGTCATTCAGTTAGTTTGGTTATAAGATCTTTGATCTGAGTCCTGTAGTTGGTGTGTTCATGTTTAAGAACTGAAATGGTTTTCTCTAAGTCCTCTATTTTCAGTTTATAATCATTTTCAGATCTTTTGAAATCACATTTTAAGATATTTAAGGACTCAAGGTTAGATCTCATCTCTAACTTGTAGGACCTGTATCTATTAACTTTAGCAATACATTCAGGTGTACAAAGCTGTTCTAATATATTTTCTTTATCATGGTAAGCCATTAGTGCTTGGTTTGGAGACACATCTTCCACCTGTAAACTCTAGTCAAAGCTTCCTTTTTTAACAACAACTACAGCTTGCTGCTTTGGCTTCTCATTATGGGTGGCTTTCTCAGTGTAGTTTGGTATGGTTTGAGCTTGGCCACCATTTGTACTTGGTGCCTTGCACTCCCTAGAAAAGTGGGCCATCTAGTTACAATTGTAATACTTGACTTTGCTTTTATCCAGCCTAAACTTTCCACTGGTTGTATTGCTTGGAAACTTCCTTCATGTCCTCTTGTAAAACTTCTTGGCTCTGTGAGTGAGAAGAGCCATCTGCTGGACTATTTACATGTACTCCAGGTCATCTGGATGGATACAGTCCAAATCTTCAAGGGTGAATAGAAAGTTGCATGAGCTTTCATCAGAAGACACAAAGGAAAGGCATGTGAAGAACTTGTCTCTTGGAATGGGCTTCCTTGAGTGAAGCTTTCTTTTGGTGTCTCTAGGAAGGTGATTAAAAGACCCGTTAGTGAGTTGTTAGGGTAGCATATAAGATGATGTTGGGGTTCTATGCTATCCCGTTCAGTCATATGTAGGGCTGAACTCATTTGATTGCTGGAGTTACCAGATGAACCTTGCATGTTCATCTCCATCTGGTATCCACTAAGAATACCACACAACTCAGTCAAAGTGAGACTCTTAAGGTTCTTAGTTCTCTTGATAACAACATAGTAATGTGTCCATTGCCTAGGAAGAGATGACATAAACTTCCTTACAATGTCCTTGTTTTCAAGAGTCACTCCAACATTCATTAGAGTGTCCACAATCTCAACATACTTGAAGTATTGTTAAGTCATGGTTTCACCTGTTTTAAAGGTGAATTTTCCAAACTGATACTTCAATAGATCCTTTTTGTTCTCCTCGGCTTCAGTAGAACCCCCATATATGAGTTTCAATGCATCCCACAACTACTTAGCTGTTTTACATTTCTTGAAACCTCTGTATACAGAGTTTGGAAGAGCAATCTGAAGGGCTGTCATGGCTTTCTGATCAATCTCTACTCTCTTTCTTTCTTTATTAGAGTAGTCAGCCACAACCTTTGGAATCATACCACCTCCAGCAGCAGCTGAAGAGGTGCTTGGTATGTAAGCTACTGAGACAACAAATTCCCACATCCTGGAGTCTTGTGACTTGATAAAACCTTCCATTCTTTGGCACCAAGTGTCAAAGTCTTCAGGAGTGATCAGTGGGGACTTTGTCATGGTTCCAATTTCCATATCAGCTTTAGTGAGACCTACCATTAGAGATGTTAAGTATTTTGTATGTGTGAGGGATCTTAAGATGGTGAGATCTTACAATTAAGAGCCTGGAATGTTCTGATACCAATTGTAGGATAGTTTAAGGGATTGGTCACTTAAAACACAACACATAATAAGAAGAGTTGAGTTAGAACACTTAACAGATCAAATATGGAACTACCAACCAGTCACACCTTGATACTAACTAACGCAAGTAATAAAGAGATAGAACAAGAACAATAACAATAACACAAGTGTTTGGTTTTCAAGAATGATTTATATTGATCTCAAGTTCCTTACAAGTGTTTACAAAGTATAAAAGGATTGAAGAGACCTGAGAAACTTTATACTACATCCTACAACCGACCATACTTTGAAGGCCAGCTGGATGCATGATCTGGACAACAACAAAATTAATGTAGAGTCAATAGGTAGATTACCTTTTGACTAGTGACTATGACATTCCATAGTTCACATCCTAATATATTACAAAAAGGATAAAAGTACATAAAGTAGAAAGTTGCAGACTCAAGACCTCAATGTGTAGTTTACCAAAAGCATGGACCTTTCACCAACTTGTGAAAGTTGGTGAGTCAAACAAAATTGCAGCGGAATGATGGTCTAGCTTTATGGTAAAAGGTACATCAGATAAAGCATGTACTCAAAAGTTTTCATAAAAAATCTATCTTCTAGTGTTGGCTTTGGAAGACTTTGTCTTGAAGCTTTAGTAGATTTCATGTTTGGCTTAAGAAGATATTGGTCTTGGCTTCGAAAGATTTCACACTTAGAATGTTTTCTAAGGTAGAGTGTGAAACTTCCGAAGCATTCTAATTCAGCACCTTGTGCATGCATATAGGACGGACTATTTGTATGTTTTGGGTTGCATCAGCCTTATATGAGTCCTTACAATAGGTTTTAACATTATGTTCCTCACATGTTCTATCTTCTTTAGTGATTAAATTTATTAAGGTGAAGCTAATTGTGATTTGTGGTAGAAACTATTGCTTCCTCCATTGGTAGATGAAACATATTAGATATAACATTGATTTTTAAACTAATAACCTAGAATTTTTTTCAAGATGAATTATGTAACATCCTTCATTTTCAAGTTATAAACCCGAACCCAACTAAAAAATTAACTTTCATATGATATGAATTTCTTTATTTAACTTATTTTATTTATATGAATGAGTTATATGGGATAGACGTGTAGTTTAAACAATATTGTGAATTGATTTATTCAATTTATCTTTTAAACAACTTATAATAACTCATTGATTTATAAAAAAATTCATAAACTTATAAAGTTTATTAATCATGTTACAATAAATAACTAAATGCTAGAGTCTTATTAAAATTTATAAAGTTTAATAAATTTATGAAGTCTATTGGTCAATTATGAGTTTTAATTATTAAATTAAAATAAATAATTAAAAATATAAAGTTGATTATTCTTGCAAATATATAAAGTCTATAAATATTGTATAAACTAGTTATTGATTCAATGACATTTAAAAATAAATAATTTGAATTATTTGGGTTTTAACAAGTTTGGGGCCAAACTTTCAATTTTTGAAACTTATTTTAAAAGTTTCTTACATGAAATAATAAACTATTAAAGTTCAAGGACTAAATTGTAAGAACCCAAAACCACCGCATTTACTCCCGTCGCCCCTCCCTATCTCAGGCCAACATCCGGCTGCGATTCCGGCGAGCTAAAAACCCCCAAAACAACCCATTTAGTTCCAATTAAATATCATCGAATCATCTCCTCGACTGTTTCGAATCAAACACTAAAATTAATTTGGATTAATCACTTGTTAATCAATGTTAAAGCGAAACCGAAACCCACCTTCAAACCATTAACCCGTTAGACATGCAACAATCATAATCGAGACTAGATAATCATGTTAAAACTTTCGAATCAACTCCCTTGTACCTTCTGCAACTAACAAATTCACTCGAAACACGCATATGCACCATCATCAAACATCATCATCTTCTTCGATCTGTAACTTTATCAAAAGACCTACTCTGAGCATCATTGATTATAATTAATTGAGGGCTTTGAATCATAATCATCACCAGAATCATCACACTGAACGAATTTGATTATAATCTTCGTTACCCTTGTCAATCAATTCCTCCATCAGTCGCAAGACCCTTTCTGTGGTTCATCATTGATTCGAGTTTATATGAGGTAATTCGACACATCCCCATACCCGATTTCATATGGGAAAGAAAAACCCTCTGATTAATTGGGTTATAAATTTTGAATTCATATCAATTGGGATCTAATCAAGAACTAGTGTTCTTGTGATATTTGGGGTTTCATTTTATCAAGGTTATAGATTTTATTTTGCATCTGAAATCAGACTTGGGCTTACAGCCCACTTGTAACACGCTTGAATCATATACTTGGGGTCCCGGGTTCGAACCCGGGCACCCTCAGGTTATTTTTTAATATTAAATTTTAATCATTTTAAACTTTATAAATTCTTAATTTATTACTTAATCAAAATAAAATTATTATTATTAATTACAATTATTCTAAAAGTTACTAACTTGATTTCTAATAATTTTCAAACAAAATAATATTATAATTTCATGGTTTCAAATTTGTAAAAAACTATAACAAGAGTTATTTAAAAGTTTGTCTTTTATTACCTTATAATAGTTTTCTTTAAATCAAATAGGTTATGTTATAACTTCTTTAAATAATTGATTATTTAATTTATGATTTTGATCAAATCATTGATTAATTATTAAATTAATTTTAAAGGTTTTAAAAACTTATGATTTTAAATTTAATTACTTTAAAGAATAACAAAAATTATAAAAACATTATTAATTATTTTAAGTAATTTAAATGTTATAAACCTATCATGGTTCAAATGTAGATTATTTTAAAACATTATAAATCTATATGTTAAATAAATAATTATTTAAATAGTTATTTAAATAATCATTTAAAGAATTAGTTATTCATCTATTCATTTAACCATGTTAATTAGTTAATAAAGTTATTCCTTAAAATTTTATTTAAGTTCTTGAAACTTATAAAACAATACAACTTTCTATTATACTTTATTCTTAAGGATTGATATTATAAGACCTTTATAATAAATCATATAAAAGCTCAAAACTTTATATAATAATTTTAGATAATTTTAAGGTCATTTAAAATACATATTCAATTAATTACCTTTATCAAATTTAAAATAATTAAATATTAAAATAATTATCTCTTTTCACATATCATATTTAATCTTTATTAATTCAATAAATGAAATTATTGAATTCTTATTTTTTAATTGATTTATTCCAACTTTATTGAACCAAAACATAATTGTTCGCTTTAGTTTATTTTATTTGATTTAGTTATTAAAAACCCTCAAATTCTAAATGAAACCCTAATTCATGTTACTCTTGAATCATATCTTTATTCTAATCCTAAGACATCAAATCTTTGGTTGAATCGTAAAGGAATCATTGAAACCATCTTATCTTCTTGTTTTTATCTTAAGTGCACCCTTCATCTTGTGAGATTTCTATATGAGTTCTCCATGCCCTCTTTTTATTTTATTTCATACCTTTTTGGGATGAAACATGTTAATCTTATAAATTTACACTTGTAAACATCTTGATATTTGTAAATGCACATGCAATTCATCTTTACTTTTTGTCATGGTTATTGATATTAGTACGAGTATTATATGAGATACATTATACATTGACAATCATTAACTATTGCTAGCCTGGTGACGTCATAGATATATGGGTCTAACAAGCCTATTTGGTACTAAAACCGATGTATTGCCGGCTCCTGATGACGTATGACTTGTTCATCGTGAGAACCAAGTACACTTAGCCAATCATTATAAACTTTTAAACTTAATCTTAGTCGAGGTTTGATTGTAGCTATATGTGTTCTATAAACTTGCATAATTCATAACCATTGACATGAAT